>JAHZMW010004226.1:0-78837 GCA_027743745.1 Alloscopus bannaensis | reverse complement strand
TATGAGGATTCCAAATATATATACATCTTTCGGTCAGCATCGCTGTAGAATAAGTAGCGCAAGCGTAATGTCAGAAAAATACTGTGCAGAGAGACGACTGAAATTGAATGCAGAGGAAAATATACAAAGGAAATGGTATGCCATACTGTTCACTAATTTTGTACAGATGTATGCAAAGTTTTTATCACAGCTCTATAATGAGTTGGCTATACGGCACTACGCACATAGTATTTGGAATATATTCAATCAGACAGTGATGATGAAACTAGCTGCTACTTTTATATCAATCCATAATCCGCAAACACTGGCGATTTCATGAGCGCCTTGTGTGAAGAATATTGATCAGTTGGACTAGACACTATTAGAATTTGTTGCTAGATTTTTTCCCTCGCGTTCTAATCCTAGTGCTCTCTTGTTGTCGACGACACTTTGCTCGACAACTTGAAAATTGGTGTAGTGAAGAGGGAGAGAGAAAGAAACAACTTTGAGTCGTTAAGTGTATACATGGTTCAACTTATTCTTGAGATTAGATTTGAAATGTATTGGATTAATGAAAAAAATGTGTAGATATGCATACATATACGTAGACACATGCATTCATTCTTAATGCCTCCGGCCATGATCTTACACATTGTCGCACTTGTGCTCGTCCATTTGGCATAATATGGATCGTTGAGGATTTTTCTGAGTTTACCTTCACCATATGTGTGATAACTCTTGTCATGATTATATGCCTACTCTCACTACCTGATCCGTCGTTCTCATCTCGTTTTTGTACTTGTATCAAGTCACTCCTTTTTTATGAGTTGTATGATACTAATTGGGAATCTGTAAATTATAGTTGCAAAAAAACTGACGTAGGTTCCATTTTCAACCAGGTTTTGCGTTGTAAACGAAATAACAATATATCCCCACTACCTACTGAACATTGCTTATTTTGTTCAACCTGCATCGTAAGATCATCACCAAAACTATGTTGCTGGCTGTGACTCTTTATTGGTTCATCATCTCAATCACATTTTGCTGCTGTAAACTTCATAACTGTTTCTTTACATTTTAACCGGACCCTGTAAGTTACTATTTGTCACTTGAAGTAAAACTTGACTTCGAACGCCCCACTAATTCTTTAGTGAGCAGTAAACAGGGAAAACAAGTCGTTAAAATGGGTTTAAACGAGTACCACACACCAGTCCGTGAATTTTTCGTCTTCATAATCCGTAAAATGTTTTATGATCTTCCAACGTTCCAAGCCAGCACCACGTGCCGACCACAATGATACAAAGCAGTTTGGTTTTAATGAGCAAATATCCGTCGTGTCAACCGGCCCATTTGAGACTAGAGAACCTCTCCCTATGAAAAGAGCAAGAAGTACTTTTATGTAATGACGAAAAACGTCTATAAGCTCACCAAGCTTTCATTGACCGTTGTCTGCGAAAAAAAAACTTTTATTGCTGAATGGCAGCAAATTTTTTTGTACACAGTCATCAGGCCAAACTTTTATTTCCCGTTCCGCACGAAGAGCGCTCCTTCATTGTTATCTTGCACTCAGGTCGCAGCATCTTGCTCACACTTCTATTTTATCTTGTACCGGAAAATTAGCGAAAGATGCGGATAAGCTCATTGCAGGAAAATATTGACAAATTTTATGTCGATGACCAATCCTCCCCTGACATTCATTCAAGTCCATGGCTGCGTGTGCGATGCACATCAAGTTGCAAATACACACACCCGCTTCACAATAAATTCATAGACGACGAAAGCCTATATGTCTTCCTGGTTTAGTCAGAGACACACAGAAAGCAAAGTTTAGCAAAACACACTTCAATTTGATGGAAAACACGACTGTTCGCATAAGTGCCTATACAATATGAAGAGTGCAGAGTTATTTTTCAGTTTTTCTTCAAAAAATATATTTTTTGAAGAATGTACAAGTTTGCCGACACTTAATTTATTCTGTATGCATCATGGTACAATATGGCTGTGACTAATGGGTGTGCAGTGTGGCAGATTTACATTTTCTAAAGAAAAATGACGACAACGACAACCATGGCGACCACACAGTTTCATGCCAGTTTTTCCCCCAAATGGTCCTCAGTTTCGTATGTCTTTTGAATAGGCATTTCACGTATTTATGTGTACGTGTGTCTGCAGAAGTTCTCTTCAGCGCATATACTTAACAAGAGCGTGCACAATGCAGCACCAGCTTTATCTCCGCTTTCTGCCAACTTAAATACCATTTTCATGCGATTGTTCTCCTCTCATTTAACTGGTACACCAGGAAAAAACATTATATTGACCATATTATATTTCCTTTTAAACGGCGACCGAGATGATGACCGCAGCAATAATTGAAATTGTTATGAGCACCTTATCAGCTAGGACAACTTTGCTGTCATCGTTTTCTTGTCCCCACGCTGCCGAAACCACATGACACAAAATGTTGTATTGTAATTTAGTAATTTGTAGCACGGCATGTGGACTACGAGAGTAATAAGGTAGAAAAAAAGTAAGAAGTACAAAGAGAGAACTTTAATTTCACAATGTAACCACTCGCATATGACCAGAAAGAGATGTAGAGAGAAACAAAGGTCTTTTCTCGAAAAAAATAAGGGAAAATATGATTAACCTGCCTTTGGTTATATTGCATCCACTTTAACTTGTAATGCAAGAGTTATGAAGATATTTAGTGTCCTTCATTGTTCGCCGTTGAACCCGAGTCGTCGTTCGTTGTTCGACAAAAAATGTTACTTCGTTGTTTGCTAAATAATAAATTGGATTTTCCCGTTAAGCTTGGTTTTATGGTGCTCCTCAATAATGACTCGCATACAATACATGCGTAATATAAGTCAACCCTTCAATTACATCAATCCCAAAGGTATCTATGGACTGTAGTAACTATGCGATGTGATGTATTAGCAAAAAATTCTGTACGTTTAATAGGTTTATCTCCCTAATCTAACTCAAACTCGGGATTGCCTTTGAGCTGTAAAGAGGAAAACGCTTTGGCAGGAGCAGTGAACTTGCACACACATTGATATAATATAGAACATCACTTTTTTACGACTGTTGCTTTTCCTACTACACATTTCGTCACACCGAGAAATTTGCCTGTGTTTGTACAATTTCTCCAACCAAGATGAGAACAGGGTTAACGACAATCACGGGACTTTACTTGGTGCTGACACTCTCATCATATTCCATGTGAAATCTTTCAGCTAAACCTGCAGAGCGCTGCACGTGCAAGTCTATGTCTACATGTGTTTGGTTTTCATTATATTTAAACAGTGTTTGCTAACCAAAAAATGGAAACTCTATTATTAGCACAAAAAGGAAATTGCTGAAGTGTACGGCACACACATTTCGGAAACTCACTCTCTCCCTATTTACCAAATA
The DNA here is from genome assembly GCA_027743745.1 of Alloscopus bannaensis. Taxonomy (NCBI): domain Eukaryota; kingdom Metazoa; phylum Arthropoda; class Collembola; order Entomobryomorpha; family Entomobryidae; genus Alloscopus; species Alloscopus bannaensis. The sequence continues at coordinate 75,444 of JAHZMW010004226.1, read as the reverse complement.
AAAGTAGACTGCTTTTGACAATTATTTGCGAATAGGGAAATTGAAACACGTCCCAAATGGTGCTAGTCGTAACGCCCTCCGAGAGTCTGTTGACAGTTGTCATAACCCTGTCGACTTGGAAAGCGACATTGTATTTTTTGGCGGATAAGCAAATAGTCGATAATGGTGTAGCACTGCAAGCTCAGCAATAAACCAGTAATAATGTTGTTATTCACTAGTATCCATGTCTCCCATTTACGAGTAATTAAACTCCTGTGGTGAGCAAAACTATAGGAGCTGTGCCAAGAAGAAATGACAATTTACGTTGAAACTCTTACTGCAATGAAGAACAAACGGGCGGATTTTTCTTTTGACAATTCAGCGAAGCTTATATCATACCTTTTTCCTATTTTTATTGTTGACCGTATAATAACACAGCATTTGCGTTGTTGAGGACAAGATGTTCCACATCAGAAAGCTCAAGCTTTCATCAAACACACATAGCGTAGCAACGAACCATTTTTTAAAAAAATACTTCATAGACGCTTACGCCTTTTTCCTGAATGGTATGCCACGTTTTATGCAAAGAGGTGGTAGAAAAATAACTCAAAGACATGTAAAAAGCAGTCTTCACTTAAAGTACTATTTTGCTTGGAAAGGCTCATATTTGAGTTTTCATGTGAAATGCATGCATTTCAACATTCCTCAAAGCGGAGTGTGGTGTTTTCACATGCAGAAATCCTGTTTCGGCCCATGCGTGACAAACATATTTTTTCATGAAAAAGCTGATTTTTTCTCAGCTTCAACTGGTACAGGTAACCCGTGGAAATCTGTAAGCCACAACACACGAATTCTGCGGATACAACCTGTCTTCATCCCTATTTGTGGCTAATTTGCATGCTAATATTCCTGATCATAACTGGTTGTATTATTTTAACAAGGCAACAACATATTATCCTCAGAATGCATGCATACTCAAAATATGACGCATAACTCTATTAATTGTGAGTGACTGGTGTGCTGGAGTAGTGGGGAGGAGGTTGCCAAAAATACGCCACCACAACGCGTTACTACAAGTGTACCACTCTGTCAGGAACAAATGAGGAGCAATTTTAAACCCCTTTTTCAAACTCAAAGCTGGCTCACCATAAATAAGGTGTCAAAACAAAAGTTGTTGTGGTTGTGGAACTAATCGTAGGATTTCATTTCTATCTTTAAAGTTTTGAATCGTTTTGCATTTGAAAACGTGCATGCATATGGAACGTGTTGCACGTTTTGTGTTTTTGTCGAAACAAATGAATCTATTTTGCTACAGTCAAAAAAGGCTGCATGCCAAAAAAAACAATACGATGTATCAAAAAACCTAGTCGTAGTGCATCGTGTGTAGTAACCTCTGCTCTGCGGTTGCTGACTTTTTACAGCGCATACGCACACACACAGCTACATAACAATTGTCTTGTCACAAAATTGTATCACCGCACCCACCAGGGCCTAATTAGCTTGCTCTCTATAGGTTAATTTGCATTTATTGGATGCTCTCTCGGAACGAAGAAGCATGGATGATGGTCATCAAGATGGTGCTTGGACGCCCACACTTGATTCCTAAGAGCAAAGAGTCAGCACGCAGAATGTCTGTTTCGAGAGTGAAACAATGAGAAAATCATCATTACAATGATCCACAATGATTCATGTAATCTCAGACGGGGCACTACTAGCCTCAGAAGTTGAGAGAAATGTTGTCAAACTCATATTGCAGTGCGACCGCATTTTGAATCTGCACGAGAGAAGAGAACTGATACGTTGTAATTTTATTTCGAAGATTTACAATTTTGGACTCATCTCCTCCATCATTTGAGCTTTAATTTTGAACAAATGCGTTGATTTTGGAAAGTGCAATTCAATGGAAGATTGATGATGATGTCAGGTTTTCTTTCGGGGGAGGTCTGAAACCACAAGCATCCCTGTTATTTTGACGTGTATTAACAATCATGAAATGTTCTCGCATAAAACAATTACGTTAATAACCGGATCCATTAACACATGAAAATGGGCTGGTATACAAAAGAGTGATTATTAGTGTGTTTGTGTTCCCTCGAAACCAGAAAAAAACGGAGAAGGGCTTGTCCGCAGTGAGTGCTATACGAGAGATCAATATGAATAGCTCATCGTTTGTCATTTCGTCGAATCATTGGAAGACAGCAAGATGCATAATATATACTTTGTAAATGAAAGGAACCAGAGACTGACACGAGGATTTTAGTGATGAGAGAAATGACGCAGAGGAAGGAGAGACAAGAAGTCTCTTTAAAAAACAACAAAGTACATTGTAGGGGAATCGCCCACTGTAACATATGCTCAAACTTGTATTGCTCCACGTCATTTGTAAATATTTTGTGAATATATTTCCTCTTTAGATTTTCCAAACCATGGCTACATATTCTCTGTGGAACTGTAATTAAAAAATAGGCTTGTACCCGCTGTAAAGAAATATACGTATCTATTTCGAACAAACCTTTATAGAATAGCAAAAGCTATGTTTCGAATTTTTAACCGTAACAGTTGAGCCTTTCAATGAAAAACATGTAAATAAATCAAGATCCCTCACGATTTAAAGACAGACCAGTTATCGTCATGAATTGAAGTCTTTTTATCTGTTTCGTCTCACGATAAGCTAATACAAGCAGCAGCTTACAGACATATTTTTATATTCACGAAACAAGCAGATACAATAAAAAATCCTCCAAATCCTTTATGCACACACATGAATTTTTGACTAATTCCGAGAATAACGAAAAACGGAAGCATTTGATTCAGGCCATTAGCATAACCCGACAGAAAAAGGTCAATTCAATTCAGTGCAAGAGTGGAAAAATGTGGCAGTCATTCATCCTCAGGAATCAGATTATATCACGTCTCGACAAAAACACATGCGTGATTGTACCTTAATAGAAAAAGATACAGTTTGAATTGGTCGGTCTGACGAGGTCCTCCGATAAAGAAACTGAATTTATCTAAGCCACCTCTCAAAGGTAACGATGCATTTCAAATGACAGCCACGGTTATATGCCGTTGCTCCTTCGTGCAGAATAAAGGAGGTGACTACCGATCCAGTTTTTTCTTTCAATCCTCTCGTAGTGCACTTTAGACTTTCCATTTAATTAACAAGTATTTCCTGTATCGATCCCCGTCGTGGTTGCGTGTTGAAAGATCGTGCTCTTTTATCCGGCTGGAGCAACCTCACATTCAGAAGAGAAAATATGGGCACAAAAGATAAAGATTTATGGCAAGAAATTATTGATTCGGGTGGCAGTAGTGGTGGCGATGATGATGACGATGGTGTGTGGCATGTCAGTAAAGATGTGTGAGGCAATCGATGATTTTTATCTTTATAGGAATCCCCTCTCGACACCAATTATTGATGTTTTATTACTGTAAAAACGTAGCCTGAGATTGCGACAATGCGCTATCGCCTCGCGTATTATTAGCGTTTGAGGTAGGCGCATGCATCAGAAAAATTCCTAGCCTCAAGAAGAACAGAAAACGCAACCGCCTGGTAGGCTGAGTACCGATTTTGGTCGATTTGTACCCTCAAATACTACATCTAGATTTGCCGGCTAAAAACGTAAGATTTTTGACGCAGCGTTGCGATGTGTTTAAGATTTTGTCCAGTAAGGAACTCAGATTTATTGGTAAAAACAGAATTAAAAACTTCGCGAGCGTTCTCAATTTAGTGCGGCCGTAGACAGACGGACGGACATTGTTAAGACAAAAATACCTCAATCGGTACTAACAAGGCTCGCTCTCTCCCTTCACGAGAAAAACTCGCTGTGAGTAGCAGGAAGTGACCAAGTATGTATGTATTTGATGTCTTTTTCAACGAAAATGGACCTCTTTGATATATTTATCACGCCATGAAGATGGTGGATACTTTGAGAAAATCCATTTGAGCAAAACTCACCCATGTTGCAGTCGGACTGCACACGAACTAAATATTTACAGTTACTCAACTCTCTTCTCAAAATTTGACAAATGCGACCGACGTTATCGATTTAATAAGATATTTATGCAATTAATGTCGCTCATAATGACGATTACAAGGAAGAAAAGTTATGTTTGACTCATTGGAAAATCAATTTAGCTCACCCGCGAGTGTCTCTGAATGGAATGAAATATTCATGTGAAATTTTCTCAGCGTGCTTTCATCCACACATGAGTGCCTACTATATTACATAACTACATCATAGTCTATATATTCGAAAGAGTTCCTACAATTGTAAAACCCCTTAACTTTCCGTGTACAGCACGAATGAATCATGAACATTAAATGTATCAATGAATCAGAGCATATTATTCGTCATCAAAAGGTGAAACAAAGACAAGCACAACAACAATGAAATCTTGTGTAATGATGATCGTTACAAGTGATAACAGTCACATTACTGTTGGAGGCATCATCATCGTCAAAGAGAGACGCATTCATTATTACTTATCATTGCTCCAAAAACCTTGTTGCAGCAACAGAAACAATTTGGCTTCCTCCTCCTGCAATGACATCTTGAGCACTTGCAAGTCTCAAGCAAATAAACGTTGAGATGTGAAGTCATGCGAGCTAAATTCACTCTGCGCCAGTACACATTCCATACACGCACGACTCCGAATTACACCTCGTCTAGTGAAGCTCCTCACTCTAGAGTCAAGTGAGACCATGTGCTCGTTGCGAAATTAGTCGAAAAGCTGAGTTAGCTCTGAGCACGAGTTGAATACTTGTAAACCGAGGATTTTCCACTTAAATTTATTAAGTTAGCGGCCTCCGTCACCTAATTGTGAGGGAAGCTCCTCAGTATATGAAAACACCCATCAAAAAATACTTTCTAACTCAACAGTTGAGTGAGAAGGATGGTCTTCTTGACAGGCGACTGGGGTGTCTCCAAAAAATTCTAAATATACCTCCTTACAGTAATCATCTTCCCAGCATCAAGACACAGGTGCATAATATACAACAAACTTGAGTCAAGCACTTTACCAAGTTTCCTGCAACAAAAACCCACCGCTTTTGGCACTGGCCATAAAGTAAACACACACACAGAAATGAAAGTCGAAATGACGGTGTCACCTACTGCCTCCTGTGTTTACACAAATAAGACGACATCAAACAAAGGTCATTCCATTCACCTACGCGGGCCATAATATAATCCGTGAAGAAAAATTGCAAACTTTTTTTTTCATCGCTTCGCACCCACAAGGTAAATCCTAAAACTCCTTTCCTTGATTGACATACGACTATCCCTGTCTTACTATGTGGCTTGTAGTCAACCAGTGACGGAGATTATTACACTTTTTTTTATTGAAGAAACACTAATCTCGTGTTCTTGAGTTGGATATTCGTTGCTTTTTTTGTCATCAGCAAAGTAACATTAGATTTGATGACAATGTGAGCATTGTGTGATATAAGAATAACAGGACACAAAGTGCTCATTGTCGTGCTCTTCAAAAACCACATTATCTGCTGCTGACGTTGAGAAACTGTCCTGCTCAAATTATTACAGGCAGAGACAGAGAGAAAGAAAGAGAAAAAAACTGCGACGAGCAAAATGGTAATAATAAGGGAGAAGATATATCAGATACAAAGAATACAGCGGACTTGTCATTTGATGATTGCAGTAATGAGAACGACGACGATGATGATGATTGTGCTCAACTTCAGCTCGGCAAATATGGAAGAAGAAACACCACACCACTGCCTATTGGAGTATGACAACTTTCCTATTATAGTTCATCTATTGCCATATATTTTCATTGTAAGGGCAGATTATTACCCTGAAAGAAGAAAAAAACGTTCGACCAAAGCTCAACGTGTGTGTTGCTATTTTTTGGTTTGTTTCATCGTTAAAACTTTGCTTCAATTTCGTATACTGCGGCATTGTTGTAAAAATTCGTTTTCTTTCCTGCAAATCATCGTCAAAGAAACGCAGAGAGAATGTGTAATGTAATCAAGTAAGACATTTTCAGCCAATCTTTTTGAAGGTGCTCACGCGTAATGACACAATGAGCTTTTTTACACCTACTGAGAGAACTCAATTGGTGCGGTTGGGAAAGAGGTGTAAAAATAGTAAGAAAAAACTACAAACTACAACATGCGTATTTCTATTACGTAGAACAACTCACAACTGATTGGAGTAATGAAATGTGAACAATTGAAAGGGACATTTCTCAAACGTCATAAAATAATTATGACTCGATAAGATATAAAGAGAGACATAAAGAACGGTTTCCCTCGTTTGCAAAACTGTTATTTCCACATATCCGGCAAAAGACAAGGAAGAGTTGCCGCACAAATTATTACAGTCGTGTTTGTCTCACCTTCATTTTCAAATAGGCACTCAACGAAAGGGAGACGACGAGACGTTTTCCTCGAACAGCAAATTCACACGTTCCGATTTGATTCTGAATTGACTCAAAACTCTGCTGGCTTGTATTATGTACTAAAGCACACTTGCCATTTTATCAGTAAATTTATTATTTCTATAAAATGAGACAAGCGCTGGGAACATTCGGTGGGGCTGGTGGTCGCTTTCAAACGTTGGAAGTGATGTACGTCTAACATTATATTATTAAGATGATTGAAAAGTACCATGTTAGTTTCATAATATGACACAAGGGACGTTAGTTGATCTCACAAAACTGACAATCCTCCAAGTTGTTTTGCACAAACATCTAAATTGATATGATAAAACGGAAAGTTTCTTCCTGCATAATTTTCCATTTTTTTCCATTCGAATGGCTAACAAGTCCGACATCAGATCTCAAGAGAGTTATTTTTGTCTGTGCGAAAAATGTGTGGATATATATAACATCCTTGAAATATCTATTACCGACCACCACACCAGCAAGAGTCCCGTATGAAACGCTGTGAAAGTACACGCAAAACAAACGAGGAGTGTAGGGTCGGGTTGGCTACTAGTTAAAACCATAAATTATCACAGTATCATGCGATTATTATCCTCTTAGCTTCAGACAAAACTCCATAATTTCATCAGACACTTCATTCATATAACGATTCATTCAAGCTACTTTTTGGGCCGTGAGTGTGTGTGTAAAACGAGAAAATAATTCCCACGGTGCGGTTTTTCTTCTCAACTCACTGAAACTGAAACAAATACACTAAATTACAGTTTCATCCTTTGCACAAAAAAAAACTTCCTTACGCATTGCACACACATTTGCTCACAGACATCCACTTAACTTACAACACAAAGCTCTCTCACACATGTGGCAAGCGAGTATAAACATGTCTCACGTTTGAAGCTTCTTTGAAATGCGAATTTTTCCACAGAAAAAGCGTATTCTTCTAAGAAATATGAGTTATAATGCCCTTTAAATGTGGAAGTTGTGCGTTGATATGGAGTCGTTGTGAGTTTAATTGCTTTTCAGTTTGGTTGTGTGAACAAGTCGTTTTGCACAAGAGAAAAATCCACCATTGAAAGTGTCAACGCGTGTTACAACTCTATGAATTAGAACAAAGCAAACCACACAGAGAGAAGACATGGTTCTCACACAGACAACGAAGAAGAGTGACACGCTCCCAAAAGACATGGGCAAATGAACGCCTACACAATTGCGGAGTCCTCGTTTTCACATGATCAGAGAGTCTTCATCACATCACCAATAAAAACGGAAGCAAGTACACAGAGTCTCTCTGCGGCTCCGTTACCCCATTTGTAAATGGCGAAGAAAGAGATATAGCTTGAAAGAACAATGTAATAAACTAGATTTGAGGAGACATGAAGTGATGTAACAAGAGAGGGAGAGAGATGACAATCTGGATGCGTAATTCAATTAATGCTGCAAATCCACTTGGATGCTTAGCCATGTAATGTATTACCACTTGGGTCGTATAGCATTAAGACACTTTAAAACCGACACCCATCCCATAAATCATGACCAATTAATGTGTGTGTGGTTGTGTCGTCAGGCATTTATTGCAATTTGTACCATTCTCTTCCGCAGTTTTATATCAACGCACACACATCTTTCATTTGTGACGAAGGTTGGGAATTTTAATACACCGCCATAAATGTCACAGAAGTTTGCGTTTCTCCAACTTGCAAAATGCGGCACGCTGCGTTTTATGCTCTGAAATCGCATTTGTCACAAACTCAGAACAACCCACTGTGCCTGCACAATCACGCAGTAGATAAGAGCTGCAATTATATGATAATCGCACACGAGTCCATCGGCAAATGCAGTCCTTTTCAGCTACACGGTTTGATCAGACCGTTTCCCTTTATTATTAAATCATTAATTATTCGCCCGTCAATTACACTCATAGTCCTCCATTCTCACAGCGATTGCAGTGGTTGTTAAAGTAATTCTCGTCGACATTTACTCTAAAATCACTTTAGATTTCTAGACCAGATCTGATAATTACTGTAAAAACTAGCCGTCTCCCATTACACATCTCTAATGAAACGATTGACAATCGTTCACGCGTCTCTGAGTACTTATTGTACATCAGTAATTGCCACAGTTTTTTTCCACGTTTTCTGTGCAATTTCACAACGGAGAAAAACAGATTCTACATTGGCTAATGAACTTTTTCTCGTGGCTCTCTCTCTCGACATGTGCCATTTACGTTATAACGGCATAAAGAATGTCGTTAAAGATGGTAAAATTATAGTGGAGACGAACAACGATAGAAACGTCATGCCCATGATTTTACCAAACCAATGCATGTCCCTAAACAACTGAGAAGGGGTTCGAAGGAAAAAAAAAGAATTAAATGTACTCAACTCAAGCTGAAAATTATGACTATGTAACTTTCCCCATTTTTTTCCTGCCAATGTCAGCAATTAAAACTCTCAGCAGATTGCAGATCTCTGAACACTGTCTTGCGTCATGTTACTGTTGTTTCTCTGTCTCGCCTAATCTCACCATCTCACACTGCCACTCTCGGAGAAATGATCACCATCATGACACCAGAAACTGCAGAATCAACAAAGTAGGAGCACATTCAGCATTTACACACGCTTCATTTCTCTCTCTGTATTTCTCTGTTGTCAAGCGTGATGGAGAAAATTGTAATAATAATTTTTTTAACTGCGCGTACGTGTTATTTCAAATGCAACATATATGGTTAGTCACAGTGAAATATTAGCGGCGTCAACCAAAAAAATGCAGTGCGCTGAGGGTGAAGGAAACCAGTTCTGCTGTCTCCTCACACTGTCTTTTCCTTTTCCATGAGAAAAACATATATTATGATCACTGATCACATCTCAAAACAAGAGACGGAATAACAATTCACCATCATACCATAAGTAGGAGTGTGAGCTTGGCTAAAATGATGGATTTTCCTGGGTCATGTAACTTGAATACAGATGATCCGGGTGTAAAAAAGCTGAGACAACAAAGTGTTCCGTTTGAAACAAAACAACTGCTCACTGTAGTCACTGATACACACCCAACTTCCGTTTAGAACAAGATGAAGTGAGCGCACGCTCGTCAAAGAGGATTCGCTGTGAACGGCAACAAAGGGAAAGACAAGGCTATCACTTTAAGCGTTACATTATTGGCATGTATAATCCAAGTGAAAATTTAAGGGGTTATTTTCAGTGCAGCTGCTCCTCTCTTCTCGGATGTGACTCTTTTAACTGTTACGCAATCAAAAGGATAAAGTAAAAGTGATACGGATATTGTGAGCACGCTAACGGTTTGATCCCACCAAAAAAAGAGTGAGCAACGAGAACGCATACCCTTTTAAGAGAACAATGGTGAATGGGAATGTAAGCAACGAGCTTGACTTGAGCGTAACGAGAAGAGCATAAATGAAAGGCTAATAATAGCAAGCGAAAAGAATTCAATTGATACGAGCAGAATTCCTCCAAACATTAAACACGTCCCGTATTTCACTAAAATCCAGAGAGCAGTTAACGACTACTGGTGCCAACAGGCGAAAGCCTACGAAAATCACGGAGAATACGACCGAGAAACTCGGTGTCACTCCAAAAGCATCGAGGAATAATGGAGAAGCATTGTTTTTTCACAGAGAATTGACATTCCAGAGGACTGAAAAAGAAATATGTTTGGAAATGCTCTCAGAAGACTGTTGGATGTTTTCTGCATTTTTCATAAGAAAAGCTGAGAGGAAATGCTTTCTTGTGCGGAGCACTTTGAGAATTTCTCATTTGCTCTCATTTCTTCCCGTTTTGATTTGAGGAATTACATAATACTGCAAAACCTTTTACCGCCGTAGGTTTACCGTGAGTTCGGGGAATTCGGGGTTCAACGACGCTAATCAATGAATACAAAATCACAGGGTGAGCTTTGCTGCAGTAGTAGAATGTTAACGTCGCTGGAGTAGTCAATGCTACAACTCTTCCATAAAATAAAACTGAATGACGATATTCGTTCATTCAAATTGAAGGGAGACTGAAACCCAAAATAAGAAATGATTTCACCTAAGCAAAAACAGTAGATTGTTGTAGAATACTTTTCCCGAAGAGTCGTCAACCATGACAATAACGATAACCCTGTAACCCTTAGCACACTTTTTCTCCTGCGAAACAACTTTAGTGTTACACGTGTTTGCAGACTGATGTATTAATGAGATAATAATGGCATCCCTGTGGCACCATTCAAGCAATTAAGCATTTGAAAGTATTCCGTGCATCACTCCATAAAAACATGAAGACAAGCGTTTCGCTCCTCCCAGAGGAAAATATATATCGGCGCATTGTCTCTGATCGACAAACGCGACAAAGAGTCTTCGCTCTCCTCACCGAGTTTCCAACGTGAAACGACTGCTTTTCAACGTCGTTATCACTGTAACAAGAAAAGAACGCTGATCCTCATCTAATCTAGATGATAATCGTAATTTTCCGTTTCTGCTGAGTTGCATTGCAATTGTAAAAGGAGAGAGAAAGGAAGAAAAAATGGAAGACGCAGAGAGAAACACTTGGAACTAATTTCTCTAGTTGGATTTAAGCGCATGTATATTCAAAGCTGTGCACACGAGGCAGGCGTAGCACATAAATCGAACTTAGATGAACAACTGGTGGTGGTGGTGACTGACGACAAAATTTCTTCAGAGTTCTCTAGTACCAGTTTACAACAAACTTTCGTCGAAGTGAAGCGTGAACTGGGACACGCGTCGTTTGTTACATGCTTACGGCAGGGAGTCATCGTCATCATCATCCCAAACAGACGCATACACACATAACATAAAATGCCAAATTTTTTAGAGATTTCCCTTTGACGCTCAACAATAGGGGAAATAATTTTATGCTCTCGTTTTGTTGACATCTTTCAAACGCGTAGTCTCTCCTACGCCAAGCACCACCGAACCACGGAGGAGACGGTTGACTATAAAAATGAGTGTAATGGTTGATGGGACAGAGAGAGATCAGGTTGTTGTTTCGATTTTACGAGGAAATTCAATCTCGTCAAGGAGTACTGTTATTGCCACTATTGACTGGCGGCGGTGTGAAGTCATCGCATTGGAAACTAGACGCCATTGTCTGAAATGATGCTTTTTGTTCCGTCAAGATTTGTCTCAGAAAAATAATGCATAAAGAAATTTTTGTTGGCTAATAGAAAATTCGGTGACAGTCGACAGAATCAAGAGATTGTAAGCCGACAGAATGATGATCAGCAAATAGTGAGGATTGGCGAAAGTCGGAATCTCATGAATGCCAATGACACCTTTCTGGCTGAGGTCATTATACGTTGTCCAGACAGAGATTCCATATTTCATATCCATAGGCTTAATTAACTATGCTGGTCTACGAGATGCTTTACTATGCTAAGTATACGCGAAATCTTTGATCCTAACTTTAATCACTGATAGAGACAATTTGATTGCATCAACTTACCTGTCTCTAAAGCGTTTTCACCAACACTTCTGCTCGCTAGATTGTCTGAGATTTTGTTTGTTTTCAAAGACAAGTTGAACCCCAAACCACAAGTACAGTAGTCGGCTTAGCCAACCCACTATTCAACCCACTGCAAAGATTGCCACCCGTTTTTCCAGTGGCTACACATAAAACAAGTAAGAAAAACAACACATATTATACATCAATTATAACACACAGAGATATCTTTGGCTTGTCACACAACAGTACATAATACACATAGATATTTGAGACGTTAACAAAAAAACAGGTTATCAACATAAATTCACGCTCACAAACCAACACCGAATACCACACAATGAACCCTTTTCCTTCAATCTGTATCAGCTTCAAGTTGTACGCACACAGTAGTAGGGTAATGTATCACAGGAATGGTGATAAAAACGAAGCCGTTCTTCAACCCAGTTCTTATCTAAACAATTTTGAGCAGGTTATCACTCAGCCTCATGTGGTCGCTCAGCGCTTTCTACCGATGCACACCAACAGAATGATGATATTGTGATCCAATTTAGAAAGAAAAACCCTTTCGGTCACTGATAACGGTTGCGATGACGAATGCGATGTACAAATACAAAATCCCCGAAAAATCATAATGTTGACAATGCCTTCCCCAAATTCAGTAGTGGTGTGTCATGCACTTGGCAAGAATAATTAATAAACGTTCGTAGCTCTCTAGTAACCAAAAGAGGTTTATATTCCTGTTGTAACTATCAGCTCTGGTTTCCAAAAAAAATCGGATTAAAGCACAAAGTAGCCTTCCTTATTAGTAGACAGTAGTCTTAGAGAAGTGTAGAATTTTAACAAACAGGAATCAGCTAATCTGATATCAGATACGATTGCACGTTATCAAATAGTTTTCGTACCCTGTACAAATACACATCGCGCCGAGAAAAACCATGACCGTTTGCAATCGCAGAGAGGATGTCGTGTGGTAAGTTTTTCAATTTACAAATCTCGTCTCCTTTATCTCTTCATCCCTACATGAAGTAATGTAGTTCAATGTCAAAGGCTATACCTAATGAATGACATAACACGCCAAAAACGACGCTTGTCTTGAAAGGATTTGGGAGAACTGCCAAGAAAAATCTTCGAAACGAGACAACTCCGTGCGCTCTTTCTCGTTTTCAATCTATCAGTTCCATAAGTGAATTAACCTTCGACCAGCCTATACAATTAGAAAACTATTAGAGAGCGTCTCGTTCTCTCTTTTTTTCTATAAAAATCATTAACCACTCATCCCTTCTGTCCCCTGAATCCTTTCAAAATCGTCGCAACCTTCATCACAAGGCGGAGAAGCAAATTTGCCTAAATACATCCTATTAAAGCGATACGACACAAGTTGTGTATTTTGTACTGGTAGCAATACTGAAGTTAAGGATTTTATATGATTACCTGTCACCGCCAGAGATAATTAAAGAAACTGTTCTCTGCTCCGTCTCTTTCCCTCCGTGTTGCGTGTAAATTAGATGTAAATGCGTTGCAATTGTTGGTGCACATGGGAAGTACACTATTTATATTTAAATTCCAAAACCTTTCAACCAGTTTTCAGCGGAACACCTTCACTTCCTTCACTCGATCACATAGCACGATCACCCACTATCATTAGGGAAGCACTATTATATTTTCAAATTAAAATATACGCAGCGATAGAGAGAATGTGTGTGATGATGTTGTTATTCTTTGCTTCTTCACACCACAATCGAAAACCCAAGTTGTCTTCCTTATTTACCCTTTTTTCCACAAAAAGTACCACAGTATTGTAGAGGAGCTCTGGGTATTTATTCTTTTATTGTGAGTTTACCACCATTAAAACCAGGTGAAAAATGTGAGGTGAGAACACGAAGCACAAAAAAACTCACAACGCTCACATACACACAGACAAAAGTATAAAGTAACTCGATCAAGAGCAACTTACTGACTGATGGAAGTGATGGACTGGCTAAGCTTAAGGAATCACAAAGATTTTTTAAAAAGTGTTAGTAGTACTCTAGAGTATAGTGGTTTGTCTTGTATAGAGAGAGAAAAAAATTGTAAATGTTTCAGGCACACAGGGATGCAAACGCACATATTATGTACATGTATGTGACGATATGTAAAGAGTGAATTTTAAGTAAAAGAGATGTGTGTTCTGTGTGTGATACTCAAGAAGATGTCTAACTCACCCGTCCTTATATATATTAAAAAAAGCCAAAACCTTAAATAACAATTTGTGTTGGTTTTTATGCTTCTATCAAGAGAAGAGTATATTATAGACACTATGTGTAAGCTCCAAAGCTGGTTTCTCGCAATAAGCCATGGATGTCAATGATATATTATGTGTGGTATGTGTCTTCTTCCTCTTCTTCAGATGTGAAGGAAGACGCGATGGTAAGGATGTATGCATTGTAGAAATGTGGAGACTTTCCTCGTATTTTGCAGCCGAGTTGAAATATGTATGGTGATGAGTTCATTGTTCAAGCACATACAGATGCAAGAAGGGAACAACGCTATATACCATCCCCTTCAGTTCTCATGTAGATACATATTATTATTCTCGCCGTGAATTGAGTAGGGTTTCTACGACTAATGCTACACGTTTCGTTTCGACTCGATTACAGGCTAGACTTGACGCATATCTGTGTGTAAATAGAAGAAACTCAGAGTTTATTAAACACATGGCAGTACCGTTCCTGTACATCTCTTTTCAACGTTGTCCTTACCTTTTTTACTCCAAGTATGAGCGAGAGACTGAATACACGCGGGGGTTTGCAGGCAGTATTAGGAGGAGTGTGTTGATGAATACCGAACAAAAAAGGCAAAGGATGAAAAGAGAGCCCCAAAATGTGTGAGCCTTTTCCTCAATATGAGTCAGAATATAATGGCAGAGAAGAACGTAGTGCTAGAAGCAGAAGTCCGTCTTTACTCATTTTTACTAGCGCTTTTCGTGTATCCTTGAAATATAGTGAGTATGAACATTATTGTGTTTGCCATACCTTGGAAGTAGGAAGAGATCGAGAAGTGTTGCTGAATGCTATTATGAATTTATCGCGTGTGCAAAATCGAAATAAGATGCTATATAAGTACGATTAGGTAATGTACTTTTTAAATGCTTTGATCCTGTGCGCAATGTTTGTAAAAAAAGCGATGCTTGATAAAGACCGACTGGTGTGTTGCATATTATTTTGCGTGATTTGGTAAGGCGCCCAGGAGCTAGGGTATAAAATGGTATGTATCAAAAATGAAGAGTTGTTTCTTCTTCTTGAGTTTGTAGCCGATTTTGAGGGGCTCAACAACGCAACAATGTTCAGGAATGCATATCGCTTGATGGTACTGAAGGGCATTGCGGCATGCGAAGAGGCACTTGTAATACTTGCAATGAAGTCACACTTTGTTTTTTAGCATTTGTATCGCTTATCTTCGCCAAACTAAAAGTTAGTAGTTGATCTACAAAGGATAATAGTATAATGTGTGCTGTACTCAATTATATCACATTTAGCGTGTGCATGTGTATTCAATCGGCAGAGTATGAAATTCTCGTCATCGTCTTCTGTCTAGCATCACATTTAGCCTCTACGCGCTTACACATCACGTTCAGTTCATACAACGCAAATGCTGTTCAATACGGAGCTCTGCTAACTAGCGTAACGCCGTTTGATATTTTTGGAAATAATGACGTTAAACTTGGGTTAACCTGCTAATTAATTCCATATGCAAGACGTGTGCGGACAGAAAGGAGACTCGGCGTGCTTGTTAATCGTGTTTAATGAACAAAAAAATTCTTCCTCACACTTGACACATCTCCGTTTGCCTTGAGCCGTTTTCATGGACTAGACACTAAGATTTACTTGTAGCTAGAGGAACGCTTATGTGGAACCTAAGCGTGAAGCTGGTAGTACTAATAATAGTCATACAAAGTTCAATTTATTTACTTCAAGCAGATATATGCATAACTACCCCAAATATGAATGGCTTGGCTAAGCACATTAATACCCCTTCCATCGCCCAAAAAACATCGCTGCTTCAATCTTTTAGGTTTTTTCTTAGTCGAGAAAAATGAAATGGAATATTTTTGTCACAACAAAAGAACCGCTAATGAATAAGAAAATCTTTCCGTGAATAGATGCGTTTGTGATTTTTTTTCGGTCAAATAGGCGATGTGGCTCAACCCTAGCCAATTATATTTTATTGTGTTTGAATATGAGAACATCATCCATTACAAAGCTATTTAATTTATTAATTTAATTTTGACGACATGCTTATATTTTGCAGTAGCAGTTGAACTGAGTTTAGCGTTTGCATTGAAATGTAATTATTAAGTTAGTTCTTGTTTTGTACAACAAATGCATTTATATCAATTTATCAATTAGTGTTGTGGTGGTAAAATACCTCAATATGAAATAAACTGCATTTATGAAATGTCTTTTCAGATATTTGACAAAACAATGTTGCTTCGAACTTTTTAAATTAAAAATGGAGGAAAACCAGCAAACTGAAATATTTCACCATGTTCCACACGTTCAGCAGTTGTACAAATGGGATTGCGGGATCGCTTGCATTGCAATGGTAGCTGCAATTGTCAGTGACAAATCTCACTCCGAGTATAATCGTGTCGTGAAAAGCCTGCAAACTGACCCAACCTCCGGTTTTGGACATTGGTACAAAAAATGATTGGTTCCACCAAAGATGAACTATGTTTTTACTCTTTCCTCACATTTGATTCTGCTTGTTTGACTTTTATTGGTTTTGTCCTCGTCTAGCCCCTGGACAATTGATCTAGTAAATATTTTATTTGCATTGGGAATAACGGAGTGGACATTCTTTACAACAAATCGCGGGGTCAACGCTGATCTCCGGAGGATACACTACTACCAAAAACAGACTGTATGTAAATCTGTAATTTAAATGACAAACGTTTTTCTGTGTTCTCCATCCGTTTGCATATGCTTGAGTGTTACATTAGGACACCGATCGAGTTAAAAGCATGTTTCATGTCAACCATCTCGCAAGGAATATTCAGCAAAAGTCTCTCTCCAGCCTAGAACTCATAAATGTGCTGAAAAATGGGCCTCTGATTACACTAGTTGACGGCAGCAAGCTTCAATGTAAATTCTGCAAACGACGAAGTGTATCAAGTTGGTTTGTAAAACTTCAGTCAAAATCAAAACGATTTTACGGTCACTACATAGTTGTACTTGGATACAGCACAAAATCCAACATGATTTACTACAGAAACCCATCATTCCGCAATCGTAAGCCTTCGTAGTTAAAAACATGAGTACAAAATCTCTCATTAATTCATGGACGAGTCTCAATGATAATATTTTTTATATATTTTACTTCCTCTTTTGCGAAGGTCTTTGTGGAGTCAACATGGACACATTCAATTTGCTCCGATGCGTCACAGGAACAGATCAAGACATTGTTGCTATTCCTGTGAAGAACTAGAAATGCAAAAGAGAAAGATTATCAAACTTTATCAACATCCGGTGAAATAAGTATGATGATTGTGGCCAACTCCGAGTCATGACGAAACGAGTGTGAGACTCGTTGCAAGGATTTTGTACAAAGAAAGAGAAAAACCAGCTCATGCCATTTGTATGAATGAAAGGGGCCAGTAGTGGTATGAAGCTAGCACGTCGTCATCATGAGCCACATCTTGGTGGAGCATTTGTAGTTACAACAACGACCCAATGTGAGTCAAACAAGAAAGACGGTTCGCTGCAAGTAGATGGCAAACAAAGGTAACCCGCTTGCGTGAGGAAAGTAAGGCTTAAGCCGCGTGTGAATTAAAAGACTGTGATCACCAAAGATTAGACAAACTCTCCAAGAATATTGCTCCACCGGGCTCAAAGTCGAGGTACAGAAAGTCTCCTGTGAAATGCTGTATTGCAAAAATCAATTAGAAATAAGTTTTTATTTTTGCTGAAAATAAAATGCTTTAAAGTGTTAGGTCAAATCAATCTATATTTTAAAGTTTAAATAAATGAATATTTAAAAATAAATGGTAATCTTTATATATCTGAAACTTTTATTAATAACAGAGTGTGTTTATAAAAGATATTCTCGAGCATTGAGTCATTTTACAGGCCGTTCATGTCAACTACACATTGCAGCAGGAAGGTGTTTCGATTGAGCGAGACTGAAACATTGTGTCACGAACTTAAACGGTGGTCATTACATGCTCCCAAAACTGACCGATCCAATCAAACATCAAATTGGAATCGTAATAGACACACTTACCTACCGAATTGTTGGGACAATCTATCCATGTCCTGCATGGAAACAACGCCGTCAAACCGTCATGAGAACTGATATCCACACTTTCCTTCCACAGTATTCTTTTCTGTTTTTTTTCTCAGCTCATATTTTCGTGTAGGAGTCGACCATTCTGCGAACTGTGACAAGTGCCAGTCTATACATATTGCATTGACCAAGTTGTGCCCCAATCACCTCCGTCAGTATTTCTTTGGTTGCGTGTCATGTTCATAACCAGGCGGGCAATACGCGAGGGCAAGATATTATATTACTTTTACTTTTCCTCTGTCTTGAAGCGCACTAGATTGATTAAGCACTTTTCATGTATGGATTTTAACAACAAAGAGCCTTGTGCTTGAACGAGAAAGTGCTCGTAAGGAGAGCAAACGAGTTTTGAAGGAACATGCCTAAACGTACACACATGAGCTATATATGTTGAAGGAGGAGAAAATCGCTTTTACTCTATTTTGTCGACAAAGGTAGCAGGAGAAAGTGCAACCAACTTCCTCTACATGCCATTGTCATGTTTGTGAGTCAAGCAGAGAAGAACAAAGGTTCGTGTGCACCTCGTCTAGGTAAGGAAGCTAAATGTTCAAAGGAATACTAAAGGAACTCATCCAATGGGTATTGTGAAAACTATTATGTTCGAGTAAAACCCTTGGACATGGTATACCCATTATGTGGGCCACCCTTTCATATGCTGGTAAGCGACAAGAAAGCTTGTGTATAAAATCTATGTGCAATATAATGCCAAGAAAAAATTGTATGCTTCATTTAGATGATGCCCAAGTTCAAACACCCATTCGATTTTACCACACTTAGGGATAAGCGTAAGGCATCTTTTACGCGAAATTGGCAACACGTACAAAGACCATATGAGTTACATCATCAGTCAACTGCATGTATACCTATAATACTTATTTGTACATATACTCAGTTTATATTACAGACAACTTTGTACACACGCGGCTCACTCCCTCCTTGACACTATACCAATCAACTTTTCGACTCTATTTTATGTACATTTATATGACTAACCACAACGTAACGACTGAGGGAGTGCATGATGCATACAAAAGGCAGGCAAATACATCATGTTTGTGAAGAATATCGAAGAATGTATACCTACGTTTTGTGCTGCGAAGATCGGCACTATATGCTATTTCTTGCACAGTTTACCGGAATCAGGCCCCGAAAATAAAGCCCACGCCAAGTGGGAAAGTTGTGTGTACATATATGGGGTTTTTTGCAAAGACAGGGAGAAGCAGAGATGTGCTTTCTCTTTTTGGGCTTGTGTTTGTGTATGTGGAGGGTAGAAAACCTGTAAGAGCCAACTTGAAGACAATCAGTGTGCCGGCAGCAACCACTCGAGTTACACATATTATTGCATCGCCCCTACGGTAGAAAAGAGAAAGCGTGTGGACTCGCCAACGGAGAAAGTTTTGAGAGACGGAAAAAGACTTTATCTTGTCACATAGTTTACGAGCAACTTCCTCTCTCCACTCCCTCCATTCCTGAATCGAGTTTACAGAGCAGACGGGTTCCGTGAACCAGGAAAAATTTTAAAGTGGGAAGTAGCAGCGGAGACGACAAAAGACAAAGAGTGAGTTGCAAAGTATTATTTCAACTTAACTCTTTCATCATCCCAATTCGTAATATTGCCTTAATTTTTTCCAATCACGGATGACAAAGCACATTTTCAATATTAAGAAATTATAAGTGAATATGAATAAAATACTGTTATAATTGAAGAGAAAAAGTTTTCATACAACTTTTAAACTACACGTGTGTCCTTTCTTCAAAAAGTTCCCCTCCTCGTAATTTGTCATTCTTGAGAAATATTTTCTTGTTTGCTGAGAGTGAAAGTTGAATGACAAAAAAAGATAGGAGGATCGTTGAGAGGGAGAACACTTCATAAGAGAGTGCAAAGATATACTTGTTATATGCATTGGACATGTTATGTATTGGCAAATGTTGATATTCTCCTTTTATCTGATTTTTATAGTCATCAACAACAAAGGGAGAGAAAGACTGGGTCCACCTGCTGACGAGAGAAACTGTTGCTGTGCACTTGATTGAGCTTGCCTGAAGAATTAGGCAAAGTACTGAAAGAAAAAGGGAGTTCCGTGCACGGAGTCATTTACTTGTGACTCGTTGAAGAGAAAACAAGTTTCCTTTCTCTCTCTCAGTGAGTGGTAGAACCGGGTGATTTTCTCATACTATTATATCCTTTTACGGTTATCTCTCTTTTTCACCTGGGCCTCCCCGAGTTTTTTTCCCTTGCCGAGAAGAAAGCGAGAAGAAAGGAGGAAGTTGAAGAACAATGAGTTTTCCCTCATCACTCGCGCTCGTCGTTGGCATTTTCCAATCAGTGATGAAGTGGTAATTGCGACGTAGATATGGGAGAAAATCAAACTCATTGTGTGTGATGTCGTGTCATCACAATCGTCTATAATTGTACGCGAAATATTATCAACTTGTTTTTTACTGTGAAAGTGATTGTTTTTCTTCTCTCTTCCTCACGTCGGCTTCTGGTCTTACTATAAGAGTTGTGCGAGAAGGAACAAATGGTGCCATGCCACACCAGGTGAGCAGAGATTCTTTTGTCATTCAAAGGTAAACTGAGATTTTCACCGAAATAATCTTTTTCATGTTTGCTTCTGTGCGGAGAAGTAATTGCTGCATATACCCTTTGTGGAGAGGGCTCCTTATTGTAAAAGGAAAATGGAGTCGGACACATCCTGCCAATTTTTATTTTCAAAGAAAGCACCAACAAAATCCCACAAGGGATCTTCCTTAATAATGCATGAGGTTTGCGAATCACGTAACACTTCAAGGATCACATATCAAATGCGTTGAGAAGGGGAGTGATTGTATGTGAAAGAGAAGGAGCAATTCTCACATCAACCCCAACTGACGTACGTTGTCCCTAGATTTTCAGAGAAATCATACCTACGTTTTTGTACAGTCTCAACATTCTCTAGAGAGTTAGATGCATAATGGCGTACAACAACAGGTTAAAAATTCTGTACATAGTATTTTTCTTTCGGGCAGCATGATGAAGGTAAGGAAATTGGGTCTGAAGCAGTCCCAAACAATTGTTGGGAGGAGCAACAGTGTGTTCCTTTCTATACTGCTATTGTGACAATGAAAGAGAAAGTAATAATTTGTGGAGAAACTGGGCAGAAAAATGACAAAAATTCGCGGTGTACGTGTATAGAGTTTGTTCGCTAAGTTGCTACCACGTAAATCATCCATCAGCTCTTGAAGCGTGCACGTACGTACATGAGGAAAGTGGGGTGGTGTGCAGCCATTACGAGTATCAAGTTTTATGCCCGATTCTGTCCCAGAGAGAATAGTTTGTAAATGGCTTGGAATGTCAGAAAGAGATATGGAAATTCTTGCAACTTTCTTCAGGCTCCTCAAGCTGAACGGTTGGAGCACACGACACACAACTTGAAGTGAGTGATGTGATGGCTCCCAGAAAGAACCAAGTGTGCAGCAAGAGGGATAGGTGAATATAAAAGAATGAGATTGGGAGTTGTGTGTTTGTGGGGGTCACTCAGCTCATGGGAACATTGAAGTAAACGAAACTTCTTTTTTCAAGTTTAACGACCATGTGATATTGTCTAGATTGCTTTTGGGAAGTACACCACAATCCGGTGCATAGTACTTTGTTGATTTCACTCAACGATACATACATACCTAAACACGTGGATGGACATGGCTAATCCAATCCTCTATTTGCCTTTGTGTATAGAATTAATAATAAGGTGTGTACACTCGAGTCCAGACGTACCCATCGCGGAAATAACCTTTTAGCCAATAAAAGAATGTGTACCCATGCCCTCATATCGGACGAGTGTTGTGCAATAATACACTTTCGCCAACTTTTCCTCCCTGGCCTTTTGGTCTTTCTTCGTCAACGTATTCTTCACGCAAAGTTCTTGAATGACGTTGCGAGTAAGACTTGTATTTAAATTGTATTCTACAACGCGTGGTGAACCCTTCAGATTTTTTTCTTCCTCCTGTGTGCATTTCTAAAGCATTGTAATGACATCCGAACACGAGTTAGATCTGTGTACAAGTAGAAAAATAATTTCCTCTCTCGGCGTTCGCTGTTGGGTTTGGTGACTAATCGTTGAGCGACTAATTCCCCAGTCAACTTTCGCATTACCCCTGTCTCGCCAAGGTAGCGGGTTGCTTGTAGTTTTCACGTAGCTGAGAACACAGCTTAAAACTTTTGTATGCACTGCCAAAGGGTTGGAGAGGAAATTGGGGTAGCTACGTAAAATACATTATATTGATGACAACACTTGTGGAACAGGCATTTTTAACTGCAAGATGAGTCGCTTTATGCTATCATTGATCTGCATGACAATTTCCTTCTTTAGAAGGAAACGCCCGACTCATCTATTTTTTGGACAAGGTACGCACATAAAATCTAAACACCCTCTGCAAATACTTTAAATATCCACCGAGAAGCTACATAACTTTAAAATACAAGGAAAACCTATCTAAAAAGTAAAGAATGGGTAAAATGAAACGTATGCCTATGTATATATTTATATACATACGTTCGCACTTCAGTGTAACTCCGAGAATCGTATTATATTTTTTCGTATGTCTATTTTTTGTACAAAGGTTTACTTTGCTTTTCCAGACCTCAACTATTTATTGGCTTTCTCTTTGCCTTGTGTGTGTGCGTTGTCCACTCGACGGAAAAATTGATACGGTTTGAGTGAGCATGTATGCGTTCTGCCTGGGTGTGTGTATAAATACATAATATTTGGTATGATAATGTCAGAAAACTTGGCGTGCTTTGATGGACGCACAAAGCCACATAATGGAAATGGAAATGTGTGTAGTTTGCATCGACCAAAACCCAGCCTGTCGATATGTTATCGGGTTATACAGTCTGTCTCTCGACCCATACATGTTGTCCACACTCGAAACCCATTGAACAGTCAAAGTAAACATTTATAACTGGGCTAGTTTCTTTCGCTCTTCGAAATCGTCAACTCGTGGATGACTGTATCGTGGAATATTTTATTCCCTCATTCAAGACACCACTGGCACATCACTATGTGCCTCGTCATGATTGCTTCGACTGACAGAAACACTTTCACAGTGTTTTTGCACTTGCATTCATTCAGGCTGCCAAGCATCTGATTTCACAATTTACAAGACGTCAGTAGAGATTCTCTGGAATATCAGTAATTCACCAAATGCACTCCGAAATTTGTAAACAGCAAGCTCATGTGTACTCCTATTGTTGGCGATGGCCAAGGCTAGATGCATCCTGATGATAATGGTAAATCTGAAGATTTCCAAGTTTTATTTGTTACTTTTAATGACTGGGTGATCATTTTGCTTGAACCGTTTCGTACAGTTTTGTCATGTCGATGTTTGTGATCGGGACTTGGAAATATAGTTTACAGTACTTTTTTTAAGTACGTGCATACGATTTTCTATTGAAATATAGTTTTTCTTACACAATTGTCTTATTGGCATACTTTTGTACACGTTGAGATGACAACATAAAGACAAATAACTTCAAACAACTTTTCCGTTGAGAGGTATTGATTAGTTTCTGAGACGAACAAAAAAATTATATATAAAAATAAAAATAGCGTAGAAGCATTTTTCCTTCCGGCTTACGTGACCAACATTGTAAGCAGTTTTACACGTTACAGGACTTGGCCAAATGCGAGCAGGAGTGCTACTGCAAGGAAGTGTATCATTTTTTATTTGCCAGACGTATATTGCGATACACATGCTTCAGAGAGTTGTACACACGGGGAAGTGGGAGGGAGTAGATTGTATTGATTAGCTGCTCCGTGCAACATTACATTTAGAATTACTATACACACATAATTACGTATTGGTTTTTGTCCCTTGTTTTTAGTTTCCTTTCATGAAGCGCATTTCTTCAACATAAATTTAGATTTTATGTAGAATCTTTGTATGCGTATTGTGCACATCTTCGGCTATTTTGTGCAACTTTGACCATGAATTCGCAGTAAAATTCCGGTTTGATTGTACCTGTGATTCTTCTTGCAGTGAGAAAATAAACGAGCTGAAAGAGTTTTTGTGTGAAATTTACACTTTTGGAGCTATAACCGTACCAATATTATGGTCGGGACTACAGATTTTGTAATCGATCGCGAAAAAATATTATTTGCTGTTGTTGACAACGAAAATAGAGTTAGCGAGTTTGTGGAAAGGCGAGAAACGACAATTCATTACGTGTTATATAAGACAAAAAATTGTTGAGTAACTTCTTGGTTTTGACGACACTCTAGATACAAAGCGAAACAAGAACGAAACCTGTCGTTTCCTCGCTTCAAATTATCCATTAAAAACAACGCTGTAATTAGTAGGATGAGCGAGGTTGCTTGTCTGTTCACTTTCACTAGGAGAAACCCCTCATCCAATGATCCTCCCTCTAGTTTTCCACTGCTCAAGTGGCTCGAGACAGTGGATTTCAACACACACATAATTTCTCAAACATTTCTTGATTTATCGAGATACAAAAGAAAACATTTCGACTTTCTCTTTCCCCGCGTGTCTATATTTGCCATTCACTCCTGAGTAACATAGCGCTGCATTCTTGCTCAAGGGCTTGGGTGAAAGTTAAATAAACCTTGCAAGAAGCTCATTAAAAGAACATGCCGGCTGTCCATGTGTCAAGGAACAGTGGACTGGATGAGCGGATAAAGCGACTTGGTTGGAAGGCAAAGTGTCACTGTCATTTCCAACGGTAAAGGTTGCACCCAATTTATTATAGACGATACAACCCCAACACGAAGACCCTCCTCGCTGCTGGAACTAATGAATGATAAATGAGAAGCCATTTTTTCTCATGATAAATGACCATTTGGTATTAGTTTTTGGGGCGAAAGGAGAAACACTGTCGCTCAACATTTACCAGGGCAGCCTGTTACATAATAATAAGCTTATGCAAACAATACGTGTCGCAGGAGAGCTGATAAATTTTGTTTATACATTTTCCGTTTACAATGAACGAGTTCATAATGAAGCCAGACAGATCCGATGAATGAACAATTCACATACTTAAAATCCTTTCCTAAATTAAGAGTTAGCACGGCAAGACTACAACTCATGTGGTTTAGCACGTTTTTTAATTAAGTTCACGTGTGGAAGCGTTGCACAGCTAAATATGTACTACTGTTGCCATTCGGATATGTAGTCTACACAACGCAAATAGGATTTTCTATTTTCTTTGAGGCTGATGCAAATGCAAATTTGATAAAGTGCGGTGAGGATAATGCATGCGGAGGAGAAATTACAGGAGTTGTGTATACACGGAGTGACAATGAGATGAATGTAATGTTTATGGTAAAAGCGGGAACAACTATCATTTATCAGCTTTATCATGGCCAGTCTGCTTCAAAAGACCTTTGATTAATGAGCTTAAGTACTACTCCCCTGCATAAAGAACAGTGTGCTATCATTATTTTTCCCAAGTCGGCCACACACATAGACACATTATTCCGTGAAGACTGCGAAAAACAAAAGTTGTGTTCTTTTTTATTGGGACACAACCCTCTCTCTCTCCGTTCCATTTGCGCATTTAGGACACATGCACACTACGGCTAGTGTTTACATTATGTATCTCACTATCCGCTTTTTTTTGTTTCACGGAGTTACGAAAGGCTCTTATATACACAAACTTTATGTACTACTCTGAATAAAATGTCGTATTACTGTGGATAAATAGAAAATAAAGGGAAAAGTCGAAATTTAGTAAAGCTTATGCAGTACGTTCACATTGCATAATTTTATTTACGACAACATTATTTTCTAATTTACTCTTGTTTATCACCCGAAAATTCTGAGCAAAGTGAAATGGTCAGTGGGGCACAGTCCCTGTTAATTAATGTGCTAGGAAAAATGTCGTGTACAATTAGCTCCGTTTCACCCTCGGGAGTAGTTATCTTTCACACTCAGAAACACACACGCACGTTTCCTTCTCAAGAAAAGTTTGAAAAGCGTCTGCTTACGAAAAACTTGCAAAGAGATTCGAGACAACTTACGAGAAAGTGATCCTTCGCACGATTTTTGTCACGGTAAAGATTCTCACATAAAAGGTAAGGCTCCGGAACGGTTCTGCCTTTGCACGATTTTTTTTCTGACACTTTTGGCTTTGCAAAGTCTACACTCATTTGAGTATACTTGAGAGAAAAGCGAGAAACGAGCGGATGGAAGCGCGTGCTTGAGTGAAAGGGGGAAAACTTTCGATATCTATTTATTTAAGCTACAAGTTTGTAATGGTGGCATTTCTCTAACCAGTTACACTCTGTGGGAAAGCAAGTTAACTTCACAACTTTGGTACAGACACACACCCACCCATCGGAGTAGGTATACACCATTAGCATTTTTATCACTCCGCGAATAAGTAGTTAGCTCAAGGAGAAAAACGGGGAAAGGGAAGAAAATATTTGGGGGAAACCGCACACACACATTATTCCTTCATGTATTGCACTCTCCCAACCTTAAAGTTCAGTTTATATTTATTTCCAGAAAAACCATTATATTATTATGATCTATGTTCATTTTACTCTGCTTTCTCTACGAGAGGGATGTTTCGTGCTATGAATTGCATTAAGAGAATGGCGCGTGTGTTTGTTTGTGTCAGAATGAAACGTAATCCTAATCTAAACATTTTCTCTGTTACAGATAATTGTTCTCCGACGACCATGGATAAGGAGAAGAAGAGGGATTTGTTCAACCAGTGAAAGAGCTGAATGAAAACTTGCAGAAGGAAAGAGAAAAAAAGTTGATATCCACTGAAATCCTTGGAGAGAGGTGCTGTGGTGTGCGAAGGGTGTGTGGACGTGTCTTCAGGAAGAGTTTGTATTATTCAAATCCCTGTGTGTGTGATGCGCTTTGGGTTCACCTACAGCAACAAACTTTCACCCGTGCAAACTTTTTCTTTGAACAAAGTGGACTTGTAGGTATGCATGTGTAGTTGAATGGATTCAGTATATTCTGCTGTTCCCCTCACGCAATCCGTGCATCATCATCGACGACGTCCTTGTCTATATTCGTTTTTGGCGTCATCGTGGGCATCATCATCTTAAGACAATACGTAAACTGAGGTAATCCCCTGCCAAATAAATACATATTGTCCGAGTCAAACATCCAATATGAGGCTGACCAAGTGCGTTGTCTGTGATTACAACTATTACTCTCGTCGCTGGGGAATCGTAAGACAAGGCTTGCTTTCACATCATCCCACACACAATGATGTGTGCACGACGACTAGCCAGTCTCGTATGTGTGTGGCTAGTTCCTTCTCGTTTCCTCTGTGATGATGATGATGGCAATGAACTGAACATGACGTTTCTCACAAAAAGCAAATGCACAACGCTCCCAGTACTTCGACTCCCTTGATGAAAAACTCTTTTGTGATGAGCTCATCCTCCTTTCCTTCTGACGACACGACATTTAGCCTAGCTTGAAAACGACAAAGTCCTCATCGAATTGAATGAAGTCTCGTCTCACAAACGAGGAGCAAAATAGGGAAAGAAAAAAGGATTGATCTCCTTTCCCCTAATGACCATTTTCTCTTCTTCTGTACTCAGTCTCGACTGATTAGTTTTCTTCAGAGCTTTCTACTTTTTTTTTGCTACAGACTTTATGTACAGACACACTCCACTGTTCGACTTTAAATCGTGTGGATGAACGAGGAACGGGGGGAAAAGAGAGTCTTCGATATTTACATAGGCTTTTCCCACATTATGCGAGTTCAAGATTCATGCTAATCCCCACACGACAGAACATGATATTTACATGTTCTTTTATGGAGAAAGTTGCCAACGGTGGTTCTAGTACATGAGACATTTGTTCGGGTGAATGGTGACAAGGATGTCTTTATTCCGTTGAGACAACATGAAACACAAACAGATGTGAAAAACTTTTGATTTCAAATGAATTGATCCTCCCCCGTTCTATTGAAACAGCGTTGAAATTGCTTTCCCATCATCTTACGCTGTCTTCCCTCTAGCAGCTGGGATTGTGGGACTTTGTGGATAATGGTAGGACAGAATTTGAAGTCATGCCGACAATATAGAATCCTTTAGGCGACCCTCCACCAACCAAATCTTGAGCGACACAGTTAGTAATGACAATTGTATAAGGATGTAGGTACAAGCACCCTTCTTTTGATTCCTGCTCAAGTCGACTTCAAGCTAGAACTTGAGAAGAGACAAAAATAAGTAATAACCATTTCAAGAAACAAAAAATATTCTGTCAATGTAAAACTGGTTCGACTCTCTATCTCTTTTTGCAACGAAGAAAAAATCGTCTCGCTCGCTTGATTTGATTTCACTTCAAAAGTGAAAGTCGTCGCAAAAGGCTTAACTGTCTCCACTGCCGCAGTAGACGGAAAGAAAGGAAGGAAATCTTCCCAAAAGATGGAACCTACCCATATTTATAAAAGTCGAGGTCGAAATTTACACAGTTTACCAGTGCTGGGAGAAGAAGAGGACTTTTCAAAAACAAAAATTCTTGTATTTAAATTACACGCTTATGTAAAGGTGTATTGAGAAAAAAAGATTTCGTGCAACAACGACCTTGTTATTAGACAAAGGCAACATTTACATTTCTTACTTTTCTCATTCACACTTTCCCCGACACACTCACAAGCCAGCTCGGTGCTATCAACTAAAAATCAAGTTTCATCAAGTGTAAGCACACAAAGTGAGAAGGAGATATAGAGTCAGCCAAGCTGATGATGACTCTTTGTAAAACTTTATTTTATACGCGACGCAGAAACAGAGAAAGTGAAACCATACTGAACTCTATCCTCCTCGTGCGTATTCACAATCAGTAGGGACAGAATGAAAAAGATGAGCGAGCCATGAATAGGGATAGCGTCGCGTACTATGAAAGGAAACAACAAAGGTTGTGTACAAGGCAGAGATAGTGAAAGTGAAATATTCTGCATTGTTTTTCTCACTTTCTCCACCTCAACTTTTTACTCTGTCTTCATGCATATGCCAACCACCATTAGTGGTAGTCTATACATAAACGCTTCTGGCGAACACATGCAAATGCACACTAAAAGAGCAAGAGAGACGACAAAAACAGAAAACGAAAGAAACTCGGTGTTTTTTAGTGCCGGCTTTCTTAATCAGGTGTGTTTGTATGTATTGCCGGAAAGCTTTTACGAAGAGAAAAAAACCACACGTCAGGAAGGAAGAGAGAGTGAAAAAAACGAGGTCAACTTGAACACCGAGCAGAGGAGTGTAGAGCAAGACGAAAAAAAATCGAGGAGAAGTAATAAATTAAAAGTAAAGGGATGGCAGGGCGATCCACAACAAATTCCATATGTATGAGAGAGAAAAAGAGAAAGTGTGTGGACAATGAAAGAGGAGATAGACTCTAATAGAGAGTGTGACTTTTCCACACTTGCCGTCCGCTTTCTCGGTCGCCATTGAGTATATCTACATATCATTATTATTATATGCAGAGAGGATAATGTTTCTTACCCGCTCCTGATCACCAACCTACTGCCATCCACATCATATTATCATATCTTCATGTGCATACAAGGAACGCGAGTCTCTGATTCTCGTGCGTGTTTCAACAATTTTCTCATGTTCTGACTTTGTTCTCTTGTTTGTTAATCTGACAGAAACGAAATACAAGGGAGAGGAGGACAGCGAAAGAGAGAGAAAAAAAAGTCAAGTGAGAGAAACGGAATATCTGGAAATAAATAAAGTACTGTACACACGTCGACACACAGGACGATCGAGGGAGAAAAATTGAGGAGCATTGTATCCCGCATGCATCATGTATGTATAGACAGCAAGACGACCATAAGAGAATATACACCGTAACACTCCAAATATAGCGGGAAGAGGGACGAAGGGAATTGATTGAATTCGTGATGGGTGGTGGAGCGAGCGTACATAAGAGTAAAGGTCACGATGACTCGGATTCCTGTAACACCTCTCAACGGGAAGGTGGAGGATCCAGTCAGAAGAAGTCCGGTTTCCGAATTCACCGCAAGAAG
The DNA here is from genome assembly GCA_027743745.1 of Alloscopus bannaensis. Taxonomy (NCBI): domain Eukaryota; kingdom Metazoa; phylum Arthropoda; class Collembola; order Entomobryomorpha; family Entomobryidae; genus Alloscopus; species Alloscopus bannaensis. Next base: position 45,279 of record JAHZMW010004226.1, on the reverse strand, counting down.
AAGCAGAAAGACTCCTCTCGTCAGTCCTCTGGATCTGGCTTGATCCGTCCATTTCAAGGCTCGATGGGAAAGTTGGAACGTGGAAAAACCATCTGTAAGTTGACGTGAAAGCGTTTTCCTCAAAAATTTATGTGCTTGCCTCACCTCCTTCAAAGCAGGAAGGGTGCCATAGTTACATATATATTTTTAGCCATTGTTCCATTGTCTCAGATACCCATTTAATTATACTTTTTCTACTCGAGCTCCCGCTTTCTCGGTGCTCCTTCCGTGGAAAAAGTAATCTTGAAAAAATGTCTTTCTTGAGGTTGGCATTTCCCCTCTGTTGTCTCGCGCTTTCTGGAAAATCTTACTATGCGAGTATGGCAAATTGTCGAAAATTAGAACGAGAATAACAAACTATAGAGTGTGCAAAGGTGAGAAAGTTTTGAAAAATATATAGAAATTCCTCTTGGAGGAATTATGTATTTCTCCAGACACAGCGTAAAGATAGAGAAACAGTGGAGAGTTTTTTTCCTTCTAGTATGCCTTTCTTTTCTATTAGAAAAACTGTCTGATTTTGACACATGAGAGTCCTTCCACTCACACATGTACTTTTCCCGCGGATCTACATACACACAAAAACGCATGCATATGGCATTTCACATGAGAAAAGTGTGGAGAAAGAAAGAATGTCATAATCATGGACGTTTTCGTTTGGTGCAGACTCTCTAAGCACTACTTTTCCACGGCTCTTTTTTCTCGGTCGTCGTCTTGCACAAATGCTCTCACATTTTCGTATGTAACGTTTACATACAATCCACTAATTCCAGGTCATTTTATGGACGCCATAGTCCGGTAATTCCGCTTTTTTTTCTTTTTCTTCTCGTATTAAACTTTTCCCACTACACACACTCACACTAATATATCAAAAGTCTTCAGCCTTTTCTGTACTACTCCTCCCTCTCTCACGCTGTCGTACACACGGGCTGTCATTGATACCGTATGTGTGGAGTTAAAGTCGCTGTTTTCACTCTTGAGCATAAGTAGTTTTCTCTCGCAGATAAAAAAATGTGCTTGTGTGTTATTTCTTCTCGCTCTCCTGTCGTCTTCACCTCAATAACCCACATTGGGTATAGAAGGAGGACCGAAGAAAGAAGACGAGAAAATCGCACATGTAGTTTTCTCTCTCCGTCTTTTACTGTTCACATATTTTCTTCCTTCGTGCCGCTTGCACATTTTGTGAATGTGTGAGTGAGTGTGTCTCACCTTAAAAGATATGAAATTTCCCGTTTGCCCTTTCATTTCCCGATTTCTCCTTCTCCCGTTGCGTTCTCGTATACATAATCAGAAGAGAGGACGAGGAGAAGAGTTTTTCTTCATTTGTCAGGAAAACTGTTTTCTCTCATTTTGTACATGGAGACCACACACCAGGTTCCAAACTTTTGAGGGGCCGTGCCACATTCTCACTTCCCATTGTGCGAGGACTACTGGCGAGAAAAGCTCGTTAAAAGTGTTAAATACTTGCCAACTGTTTTCGCACCTTCGAAAAATTTTCATTTTCAACCCAGTAATAGTAATGGAGCTCAGTCGTCAAAAGATGGGCACACAAGGACGCACGCCCACGCGCATTTTGAGACCGACTCACTTCACAACCGTCATAAGAATCGTCGCTCATTATAAAGTTACGTATTGACATCCGGGTTTCTAACACAGTCTACTGTCTTTCCCCGAGTAGTTGAATTTGGACAATTGACAAAGTTTGAAGTTGGTTTTATTTTTTTTTTAAAAAAGCTACACAAAACTATTTGGTCGTCTCGGAGAGAAAAGCTTACATAAAAAACGGGAACTTTACAGGTTTGATCAAAAAATCCTTCAGTCGGACTGGCTTATCTGGTGAATGAGCCAACTCGTAAAAGAAAGTGCTGAAAAATTTTGTTTTCTCCTTCCTGTTCCTTACAGCCGAATGAGCAACGAGTAATAAAAGGAAATACAATAAGCAAGGTTTACTTCACTTTTATCCGGGGAAAGTAACAAAAATAAAGTAACAGAGAAAACACTCTAAAATGCATTCGTCTTTTTCTTCCCCGGTATATCGCAGTGAGTTGTTAACCGTGTGAGTGGGAAATAGGTCGAGTTTTTGGGGGGGAGAGTGAGGGAGGTCGTAACTCATATCATACGTATTTTCATTCCTTGTCTTTCCTCTTGTAAAAAACCACTACTTCCCCATTTGTGCTTATGGAGGCATCCGTGTGTTACTGGTGTATACCTAGTTTGTGAGTGTCTTGAACAAGAGACGAATCATCAAACTTTCCACTTCTCCTTCTCTCTAATCCTCCATCAGCTTTTCATCCTTTTTATTTGTGTCTGTGTTCTAAAAACACGGAACTGAAGGAGTAAAAACTATTTTATATACATACGTGCAAGGCAACGTGGATTGATTATCCTTTCCACTCGTCAACAAAAAAAAATTACTGCCCGCCAACCCATTCGACTTGTTTCTGTCTCAAGATGATTGCTGCAGTTTGGGCGAAATCATTGGCAGCCTCGGGAAAAGGTAACTGGAAAAATTCTCTTTGTCGTCAATCCACTCCGCTTCATATAGCATTTTCACAAGCTTAGTTTTAATTGTGCGAAAGGATGCTACAGCGGCTTTAAAAGGCAACTGTTGTACAACAGCATCCACTAGATATTATTATGTATGTCAAATAATACAATAATCTTCAACCAAAAAAGAGTGTTCATTGATTGGTTAAAAGGACACACTGCTGACACACCTGACAACTTCATAATTTTGCCTTTTGAAGCACCGCCTCCCCTTCATTCTGAATGAATCCTTCTAGTTCTGACAATGCTTCTGTAGACTTGTGAGAATTTGGGAAAGGAATTTGCGACGCGTGGGACATGAGAGAAAGCGCAAATGACACTCGTCATTTGCAAGAGAAATGTCAGCTTTCAGAATTGATTTGTACATTTTTTGCAAAAATCAATTCTTTGTCTGTTTATGCACGTTATGTTTGGCGCGCAAAGTGCATCAGATTGTTTTAAGGTGCACGAATGATGGTCCGTCTAAAAGTTTTGTGAACAGGTTTTAATACGTCTTCGCTTATCCGATTTAGCGATGGAAGCCATAATTCTGACTCATTGATTCACCGTGCAGAATTTCACGGTAGTTTCTTGTCAGTTATAAAACTTCATACTTTAATATACCATTTGCCAAACTTTTCATGGTAAAGTTATTTGCCGATTCATAAACACTGGATCGTGTTCCATTTTACACACGCGTAGTCATTTAGTATCAAATCTTTTAGTAACAGTTATGAAAGAGGTAGTGATCATTATAATTTTTGACGGACTGTACACGATCACACACATGGTCACATCAAATATGCAGCAACACATACACAATTTCCCGTTTGTTGGCATTAGGTGAATCGATACATGCTTTCACGAGGAGTCACACAGGACGGCTTTTCTAGTATTGGATGAAGCGAGAAGAAATTATGCTTGGCTTTTTCTCGCGTGCATAGGTATATTTATTTTGATGGTTGAGTGAATAATATAAAATACAGTATATGTGGATAAATAACTATGTAAAAGCATAATTTTCAGTATACGCAAATGCAAATATGTACAATACACAAAAAATTAGGATTAGACTTTCTCCATGAATTATTCCTTTTTTACTGAAAATTCTTTCATCCGTATACGTACACATGAAAGTCTCAACTCTGTGTCAGTATCTGTCATGCAAAGGCACAATGACAGTTTCTTTCTTGCCTGTCAGTCAATAATACGTTAACATGTCAGCTCGTCGTAGGAAACCACTGCAGAGTTTCCAGGATTAGATAGGCGCAGGCACGCGATTCACGGTCCTCATTTAAATAAAAAATCTCTATGCAATATCACGTTGAAGGTATATAGTATGAATCAACGAGCTAGGATGGATAAAAATAAATATGCCACCCAAGCAAGCAAATTTCCATTTGAAATATTTTTTTTTGCACAAGTTGTTATCGTGTGAATTTTCATTAAATTAGAGATATCGTACACCAGACGACTTTGTGAGTTGAGCAATCCCGTACATTCGTAGGTTCTGCATTAATCTTGGTGTTCACAAGCTCATAAGCCTGTATTTGACAATTACTAATAAATATATGTTTAGACTCACGTGAGCGTAGCCAGCAGCTTAAGCAAAGGTTAAATATTGAGGCACACTTACCACTTTAGCCCTTTCAATCTATGTTTGTATGCAGGTCGATATTTAATAAACGTATGTTTGTATATCGATCATGACGGAATTTGGTTTACCAAGCTACTTACACCTAATCATTTGATAATTTTGATTTTTTGCTACGCTTTTTTCTTACGCTTGAGGTATGAGAATGCCTGCTTTGACAGGAGTGTGCACGCACATTCTACTCGAGTATAAAATGTATCTCGTCGATTACATTTTATCGGTATTTCGTTTCGCTGCTGACAGAGTGCCCATTACTTTGGTCAAATAAAGCAGTGTTGTTGGCAACACGAAAAAAGTATTTGCAGATTGCTGATCGGAAACTGCTACAGTCCGCAGCAGAGTTTTGATTGGTTTAGACAACTTGCCTGTCACCAATATACACGAAATATCCTTCTGAACGCGAATTTTTATACGGATTTCTATGCCGGGATTTTGTGTACATGAATCCTTCGGATTTTCGCATTATATAATACACACAACATGCATCCGTGTCGTTAGGAAAAGAAACAGGCAACTTCGATGTTGTTTTGGTTGCGACTATTTTTAATGTCAGGAGTAAAAAAAACGCTCCCTGCTGACAGTTGCATGAGATGATGGTGAATGAGTGATGAAAGCGAATAAGAAATTGTGCATGACAAACAACAACCACGTCATGCAGTGTTCAGTATCAGCGAGACTACAACAACGACAAGGATTTTTTCTTTCATTTTGACTAGATACAGATAGGAAAGGGAGCAGAGAATCGCGAGTCATGTTCTTCGATTTGCTAAACATTATCTTTCACAGTTGTCCACGTGATTTATTGATTGGACTGAACACAAACAGGGAATATAAAAGACGGGGAACTCTCATCGCATTCTGTACCTTTGGCAGGATGGCAGTCCTTTCATTTCAAAAGGAATCAATGGAAATGTTATTTGATGGGGGATTCCATAGGTTTTTCGTTCCAATCAAAAAAACGGAATACCCCCATTACCTCACCGTGCGCTCTGACTTGTCCTTCAAAGGAGACACAGACATCACCAAATATTTTTGAAAGGACGTTATTGGAGTTTTCCGGAATTTGAGAGACACATGCTAGCGTTTTGCTGGTAGAGCACTTCAAATGCTGGCCTACGCCATTATGCTGAATTTTTCATAAATGTTTACAAGGGTAGGGAAATAATAGTATGGGGGCGGAAATCATGTCAAAGAGTAAGAAGGCAGCCCAAAATCGAAAAATTCAATTCTTTTCTTTCATTCTTTTGAGTGCTTTGTTTGAAAAATATATAAAATGTTATAAATATCATTCTAAATGGATTACTGGTACTTAAATGTGTGGTGAGCAAGGGTTACCATAAAAGTTATGTAAAATTTGGTTAACGGAGATAAAACAGTGAGCAAATTTGTTCCAATATTTTTTAAAATTATATACAAAGTTTACAGTTGTTTTTGTTAATCCGCTTCTGTCATTGATCCTGACTTTGTAAATCTTAAATTACGGCGAGCTAATTAAAATTTGTAACATTACGAGTTGAGTTACTAGTCTCAGGTTTATACATGCATGTACCCTGTCATCTGCCATCTTCAATTACAGGAGTCTGATGCCTTGCACCTAGACGGATACAGCAGTTGAAAAACACAAGAAAATCTTATTGTAACATTGATATCCTTTATACTGTATCATGTTCGACAATGTAGAGTGGATGGCAGTAAAATGTGTTTTTAATGAAGGATACCTTTCAGAAGATACATACTACTGTGTATTTAATGGACTCCAGATGAAAATGACGAGTGCTATTTATGTATTTTTTAGGTTCTACCTGTAATTTGCGTTTTTTCATTGTTCTTTGAGTTACGCAGCGTGTAGATTTTTGTACAATATGTTTACAGCATGCGTACTGTGACAGTTCTTGAACGGCGTTTCTTAAAAACGCCACACATGATTATCAAAGCATTGTCAGTTGTCACTCTCTGTATTATACGAAATGGAGTTTCTAAATTTCAGTTTTCGGGAAGTTGTGTATTAACATCACTGGGAACGGTTTCGAAATCTATTATGAAAATTTGATATATTTACAGCGCGTAGACTTGGATCAGCCTAAGAACAGTTACCACATTATGTGGTGCGTAAGCACAATACCTAATAAGGAAAGAAAATTATGGGGGAAAATCTGCAGTAACATGATAATAGTACATTATATATGTCATGAGAATAGAGTACTTAAGCTTACGTTTTTCGAAGTTACCAGAGCAAAAATACTGTCATCAACGTAACCCGCTATCACCGTTTCTAGAAAACGAACAAAGTCGTCGTAAGAATTCAGTTGAAAACGTACAAATGCAAGCAAGTTTTGTGCTATTTCTTAGCAACATTGATAGCACGCTGGCGCATTGTCTCAAGCAACCGTATTGTCATTTCACACCGCGGAATATTAAGCAAAGTCCATAGACTTTCAAAGTGTGTACCACAGTATCTTACGATTAGACGTAAGTTTGTGTATACAGGTCAATCAATACAGATTAATAAATGTATCGAATCGAGCCGTATGCGTAGTAGTTGTACATAAGACTGTTTATGTCATATACCCGCTTCCCGTCCACCAAACCCAGCAATATGAACAGGACAAAATATTATGGAAAATGCGTTCTCTCCATTCTAAACATGACTAGATAGAGACGAACGTTCAGCCAGGATTGGAGAAAATAATAGCTGGCAATTATGCTTGAATCCATTACCAATACATCACGTATTGATCTATTTGTTGCCGCATTTCCGCAGCACACATGTCCTCCTCTCTAGGCCTTTATTTAGCATAACATGCCTACATCTCTCTCGTTTCATGACAGAATTAATACTGGAAATACGTATAATATTCTAACAATGAGATTACATGGTTGTACGTCGCTGAGCTCGCTGCCCATAAAGGTTTCGTCTTCAGCCAAGGTAGGAAGAACGGTGGAAAGGAAAGGGCATCAACTCCGGCTCCGTGCTCAAAACTTTCGATGCGAGCATGTATAAATATATGTAATCAAAATAATATAAAGGTAGTCTTTTGTTCAGAGACACAGACATGTGGATTCTGGAAGGGGATACACGTTGGAATTATGACACGATAGCCATATTTTAGTGGTTCTTGAATATGCATAATGTGGAGCTTAGTAGAAGCAAAGATGTAATTAGGGATGGGGTAGATTTCCATGGAAGAAAAAACTACGAAAGCCACCAGCAGCAGGGTATTAATATGTGTATATTTTCTGGAGATGTTTACCTCAAAATTCAAGAATGAGAAAAACGTTTTCTTTCTCCACGCATAAGTCTAATCTGACAGCGACGAGGCACACCTTCTCACAAAAATTACGAGTTGGTCATGAACCGTCTCTTAAACCCATTTCACATCTTGCATCATTCATCGCATGTTTATGTATTTCTTAGTGAGTGTGTCAGAGTAAACCCCACCACGCCGTAAGACGATTCAGGGAAAGCTGGCCAGAGACTTGCAGGTTGAGAGTGAGAAACTGAGTTAAATCCTAATGTTTAGAGAATGCTGTTTGGTGTGAGTGATAGCACGAGTCTCGAAGTAATACACCAATGTTTCGTATACAGACATAGGTACGTTTGTGTATACGCTAACCTATATAATGTGCTCAGACATTTGTTACTGTACAGCTTCCACTTTCACTTCAGTCGCGTTTCCCTCACTTTCCCTCTGAAATAAGATGGAGATGACGACTTTTACAGTGTGGCGTGCTTGCAGAACATTAATCCTTGTAATGTGTGTGTGTTTGGTAAAAGGGATAGAGAGAGAGCGGCTTCCTCTCTCTTGTCGTCATTTCTTTCTGATGCACTGCTTTCAGTTATAAACAACACACGTTTACGAATCAAGGAGTCGTAATCATAATACACATTCAGGCTTCGTACAAGTTACTTCTTTTGTCAGTGTTTACCATTAGGCCAGAGATGACGTGATGAGCAGTCATGTGCTCTCCAGCTTGAAGCTTTTAGTAGTATGCCATAATATTATCCCATTTTCGATGAGAAATAATTGATTCAAATACAGACTCGGGTTATAGAATTTTTTGCTCTTTTCAAAATGTTAGTCAGCTGAAATTTACCCCGACATTTCATCATTATTAATGGCAAAAAAGGCTTCAAAATGGAGGGCCAACTTGTTCAGAGAGCAGTCGCGGTGTGAATGCATTTAGCCTTATTGAGACTTGAGTACTAAAATTGAGATTGAGCGTCAATTACACAAAACGAGAATTTGTCCGGTGTAAAGGGAGTCGCATCCTTCTTTGTCATATCAGATCATGGTTAGCCATTTATGTGTAGGAAGTGGTTGCCACTGCATTGCTGTGCAGGAAAGCCGACATTGCCCACACTTTTGCACCGCTCCTATACATCATCGTCATGATTGTCGTCGTTGTATTAGAAAATGTTCGTTCGGAGGTTTCCCGCTGCAATTTAACGTTTTGAGCGAGGTTTTGTGTATCCCACTTTGCAATTGTTTTCTGAGCACCGTGACAGGAGGAATACTCCGACAAAAAATGAGTGGCAATCTTTCAGGAGAGAGTGACACACATAAAAACATCTTCTCACATGAAAGAAGTCCTCTGCTCCTCCATTACGAGTGATGTGGGCAGACATTGGTCGAATGGTAGGAACGCTTTTATACAAATACACATGCACTCACACAGAAAACGAAGACTAAACATCGCTTGGAGACCTTGGGAGGAGAAAATGGACTGACATTCATCTCAATTTTCAGCCATGCATTCATTCGCATTCGAGGAGAAACGAGGAAAATGACACCTGAAATTGTGAACGACATATCACATTATTATTCTCGCAGTGTGTATCTATTACAAGATATTATTACTTTAATGCACCGACATTTCACGGAGAATCAGCATGAGAGAGGACTTTCTCAACATTTTCACTACTATTTTTCTCATTTAGCAACTGCAGCTTTTTTTGCACATGCAGGGATAAACTGTATGTGGCTCAACGATCTGTTTTCATGGGCACACGAGAACGTTGCTCTGGGCTCCGAAAACTCGGCCGTATACGATAAAAATGCATCACGCATCCTCTCAATAGCATATACTCTTCAATACATTCTCCAGAGCTTCGCTTCAAAGATGGAAAGCGAAAGTTAAAGGTTACACACGGGGAATTGCCATGACTGATTTCTTTTTTGTACTTGGTGGCTTTCTTTAGAATTGTTAGGATTGTTTGTCTTTCAACGGAGACGAGAGGGAGTGTGTATAAAGGAAAATTAGTTTTTCGTAATGGAGTGCTTTCCCTTGTTGACACAGTGTCAAAACATGTAATTTATGATGACGTAATAGAATCGTCGATTTCCGGCCTGAAAGGAAACTGGGCATATGTGCCTCATTGGTATGCGGAATACTTGACACACATTCCTCTTTTGCATAAAACCCAGTAGCGCAGGAAATGTGGCTTAGCTTTAGGAGAAGTGGTACAATCCTAAGGTAACTCACTTTCAAGAATCCGGAAACATCGGAATTGGGGGTAAACTCGACAACTCTTAATTTAAAGATTTTGCACGGTGATTTTAAGTTTTGTATTAAAAAATTAAGAACGAGATGGTGAAGCAATTCCTGAAATTATAAGATTTTTGTAGTAGCACAGGAGAGTGCATGAAAATTATAGATATGAAGAAGTTGGTTTGTGGTCAGAAAGCAATCTTCTTCCATTACACTGACCAAAAACGCGTCACTTTGTTCAAACTTTACTTCGGTATCAGAAACGTTTTTACTTTGTCCGTCTCCATTAAGTAGACACACATCTTCAGCTTTACCACGTTTGCAAAATCGCAGCGAATACTAGTTCTTACATTAAATTTTCTAAATTCATTCACGCGCGCTTGTACCTTTTTCTTGACCTTCTTTTTTAAAAGGTCGACGCTAACGACATCGTGCGAAAATAGACCTTTGTCTAGTTTGCATTTCCTACGCACCGCTACACGCACATGTTTTACACCCAGGATCCACACCAGATCATCGGATGAATCATGCATGAATCGTTTTTGTCAAAAACCCGCAGGAATCCCATTCACTTCTTGGGTGATGCGCGTGAGTAAGCCGAAAAATATCCCTGCACACTTTATGGTTTGCATGGCGCGTGTAAAGTATTTACGTAGCTATTTATACTGCTTCCTCCACGAGGCAATACACATGACACGGCGGAACATGTCCTTAATGTGTTTTATGACTACGTATATTTACGCTTGCGAGAGAGAAGAGTATTATCCAGTCTTTTGTTCATTCGTGTGCTTTTTTCCTTTTTCTTCCTCTTTTGGAACTATTACCGTTCCACACGTCAAGTTGGATAATCCGGGGAAAGAATGAGCGAAAGGAGTATAATACAGGAAACTAATAATACCGAGTGTAATAATGGGTTTTCTTGTTCATACTCACTACAACGCCAAGTACAACTCAGACACTCACCACACAGCTCACATGGAGGAAACACAAGTGAGTTCCTCATCTATTGTGTACAACTGACAGGGTGAAAAGAAGGAAAATGAGAGAGAGAAAGTAAGGCATCCATCGCTCCTTTCATCACTCAGCGTATGGAGAAAGTACTCACGTGTGTTTACATCACAAAATTGCCTGTAATGTTACTCGCTTGACGATAAAAAACATCACACACCAGTTACAAAGATCGGAGTCTTTATAAAAAACAGAAATTGTTTCAAGTTGTACAACGCACATTTATATGGAACGGCTGGAGGACGTAATGAAATGTAGAACACACGTTTCCACACGGATCTTGGAAGATGGGAAAGGTGAAAGCAATTTATTGCTCAACTTTCTTTAGCCAGCTGTTGAAGTAATTTTGTTTTATCTCGTTCCGGCCAGGGAATGACAACCAAATGCAGTGCATTAAATTCTTAAATGTATCTCTTCGTAATAAGTAGCAGAACGTAGACTGGGAAGTTTCAACCGCTATGGAAGTGTAATGTCTTTTTTTTTTGTAAAAACCACTTTGAACTCTATTGTTTGTGTGTATGAATATGCGAAGAGTGTGAGACGGTGCGTCGCTAGCTCACATTATGTCAATTTGGTGACTGAAGAACTCAAGCTTTTGAGGATGCTTAAAAATTTCTCTAGTGGAAGGTTTCAAATGCAAACGTGAGGTTTAGGCTAGGTATAAGGGCATGTCAACCACACAACAATACTTAATGAATTTCTCTGCCATTCGCTTCAAAGGCACAGAAGAGCCCCCATTGTAAATTTAAAATATTTACACTTCTCAATCTACAATAGTCTGCTTCAAATGCAGGAGAAAGTTGTGTGGGATGGCTTCAATTAAAATGAGACTCGCTGTCATACGCAGATCAAATGTAATGGCCTGACGAAACACTTGCAGAATGTTGTAAAAGGGAATAGAGTCAATTTTCCAATTCGCCGTTGAATTCTGTAATTCTTACAAGATTCACAAGATGATCATCTATTCAGTGGAAACAAAGAGGGGGTCTTAAATATCAAGGCCATTCTCATAGAGTAGTACTATCAATCCGACGCTTGCGGTAAGTTCGGTTCACTGCCTAATCCAGGAAAAATATGAATCTGATTTGTGTATGGAAAAAACCTCATCCGTACACCTACTTCCTTCTCCGTTATGCATGGGGTGAGGTAGCACTCGTCGAATATCTTGAAGTGCCGTCTGTCCTTGAAGTTGACATCATTAAATGATTGAAGTAGCTACAGTAAGACTGTGGGAACAGGAAAATGGTAGGAGCAGGTCCCACATCAATTGAAAAGGTAATATCGAAGAAGAAGAGAGGTGCAATACCGGATGAGTGGATTCCAGTCGGCATGAGTTATTCATGTGAGGATGAAAAATTGAAAACGTAGTAACTCGCTCTCTCTCTCTCGCTCAGAATTGTGGCACACACTTTCACTCAGGTATGAATATAAAAGGAATTCAGAGTTGCCAGGAAAATCCTATCACATCTTTTCTCCTTTTGGCTCCTCAATGTACTCTTCCTCAACTGCCACTTGACTTTGTGTGTGCGGTGAGGTAAGAATTCCTAAGTTTCCATTGTGATTGAATTTCTATTTCCTACCAATTTTTCTCATTCCTTTATCGACTCCCACAACTACTCACTCGCTTTTTTCCTCCGTCTTTTGTGGCGTAGATTTTATACGCTTTATGGGATTACCGATGACAACTTGTTCACATTTTTGAGTGTTTTTTCCTCCTTCTTGTGAAATATGTAGAGGCATACATTTTTATTGCGCATTTCATATCATCACTGAAACAGAACTGAAATTTTCAATTCCCTCTGTTTCACAACATTATTACTCAAAAGGCACTTCATCGGACTAAAGGAGTTTTCACGAAGGATTTCTCTTTTTTCTAGAAATTTGAGCAACTCATACATCTCACGGGAGGGAGTAAAAATTTCGTCTAGTTGAAAATTTTGATTATTCACAGACAAGACAATCGTGAATGTTCTCTCGCTCCCTGCACCCAATTTCGTGATGGTTTATTGGAGTTGTCAAGCTGGGGAGTTGAAATATATATCAGGTCTCCGCTGACTTCCAATTTGCAGTTAAATCTTGAATTGAGTGCAGTCAGCACACAATTTTTTGTATTGTGGGAAACGTCGAGTAAATTAAGGTTGACAACGTGGAGAACATAAAGTACCGATGAGATCTCATCGACGTCTCTACAAAATCGTTGTGCACATATTAATATTTCTGTGTGGAAAAATCTAGTTGGTAAGGGTCTGCGAAATTTTGTTTGTGAAAGGCATCAGCAGAGATTGGCAAGATACGAAATATGGAAAACCTTTATCGTCCCCATAAACAGTAGCTATCAACTGTCATAATACCTCACAGTTGTATTTATGCAGGATGGAAGTGTTTTATGTGGAGGTTGTGATGATTTTTCATTCAATCCTCTCAAAGAGGGAGGAGGGAAAAGCACTTTACATTGCCAACGAATCAAAAAGAATCATCGACTGGCGCATTGCAGCTTATCGATATTTACGACTTGTGAGATATCAACTTCTATACTAGTATTTTGATATTGCGTTTATATTTTTGATGCGCATAAATGTCACGCGGGTATTTATCGGCTTTGTTATTCATTCCAACCGAGAACATTTGAGCCGATTTTTGCTTTTCAAAAACTCTTCAACAGTTCAATACATCAAATGTCATAAATCGGTAGCATATCTGGTGCTTGCCTTGTTTTGCATTAGTAGAAAACACATCGATGCTGTATTTGGTTTTTGAATTTTTTCCAATCTCAACGCGCTGACGAAGTGATCCTGCATTTTCTCCTCGACCTTTCCAAGTTGTCGGTTTGTAGCTGAATCATTGCATCCTCCTCGTTTCTGTTTTGTGAAATCTCTCAAGTAGGATTTCGCATCAGTACCGGTGAACTGCAAAAGATATTAAAAGACAAGAGAAAAGCTAAGTGCTAAACAACACATCAAATCACGTCTCCTTTTCTCGCATATCTGTGTAGCAATTTTTGTTTCCTCTCAACTCAAGGGTGAATGACGGTGGAAAAGTAGCTGGAAAAGGTAAAGTTAAGAGACACAAAAAGAGAGAGTGGAGTGAGTGGATAAGTGGGAACTGGAGCAAAAGTATTTTCAGAGAGAAAAAATGGTCAATTTATATACTTTTTTAGACGAGGCATGCTTACTTTTTCATATTTCATACACACATAAATATAGCTCTTTCCTCGCGTTTTAAATGCACTTATCCAGCAGTAGGCTTAAATGGAGGTTTACATGAATGTTGTATTTTTTGTTGGCATGATGCACCAACACGATCCATTTGCATTCATGACTATCATAACATGAGTGAATTGTTATGTTTTTCTATATTATGCTCCACATTTGAGAGTTGCAATACACTCTCTTCTTCAAAAAAAGAGCAAATAACTGAAATTGGTGTCGTGTGTGCTTACAGTGTGGTATGATGTAGAGTTTGTTTTACAACAGGATTATATTATAGTTGGGCCATGTAGTGGAGCACTCAGTGCCAAGAAATAATTCGTAGAAAATGTCCTTCTTCTATTATGTTGCCGCAATTCTAAAGTAGTAATGAAAGTCGTATTGCTTTTTCTCTCATAATCATCACTACTCAGTCCCCGTGCGTCTGACAAGCAGACAAACCTTTACGGCTTTAGTGCTCTTCTCTCTATTATTTTTGGGAGATAATGGAAAAATGGAAAATGGGATGATAGACATGATACGAGAGAAAAATAATACTATTTAAAATCGTATGCAAAGCTGTAGGGAAACATACGCGACACACATTTTTTATAAGCGCATTAAACAGCACAATTCAGATATTATGATATCATGTCATAACGACTCTAGTCCGTGTTTGGTTTGTACAACTGTTTCGTTCGTTTGCTATTTCATGCGCAGTTTACTCCACTTTGTCACTTGACGAATGTTTTGTAATACTTCCCCTGTCTCTGCTGTGGGGCGGATGAGTGCATCATAAAAAAGGAATAATATGGAAATCGCGTTTCCACTTCTTTCGCCTTCCCTTTCAGGACGGAGGAAGCAGTCAATATTTTTGTCAAATGCTGGCTTTTTATACTAGCTCGTCCTCATATTTATCACGAGGGTAGCCTCCACAGTTTATATACACACTCTGGGGAACCATGCACATTTTCTTTTCTGCTGTCACTGGAAACGTATTTTGAACAACTGGTCTCCTTCGGTCGTCTCTCTTCCAAACCACGTACATATTGCATAAGCAGACTTGCAGCGGAGGTGTGTCTCTCTGTAGAAAAGAGAGAGCAAGGTGACACTTGAAAAGGGAAAGCCCTCCTTTCGCCACACCGTGATGATGACGAGGAGAGCAGAGGAGAAAGTAGAGAGGTGGCGGTTTCCGTCTAGAGTATCATCATCAACATCGTCATACGCTTATACGGGCATCATTTTTTGAGAACATAGTCATAAAAAAGATTACATGCATATTATACACTGTCTCTCAGGTAGAAAGCTCTTCTTGAAATGTGTTCGTTTGTGAAGGCGAACTGAGGAGGAGGCTGGCGGCGAAGTGCCACATTTTTTTGGTCATCTTCACTTTCCGTGGAGTCAACACTAACCTGTGATTCTCGATCATTTTCGATCTTTACGTTGCAGTTGGAGCGTGTAGGTACATATATGTATAGTCGTCGCGTAGTGCGAAGGCGAGCACGCTTGAATTATTTCGCAGAGTGCATCCAGTAAAATATTGTCAAAACAACAACCTTGCCACCTCCTCCTTGTGGATAATTCTATCCCAAAGTATACACAATTTTCAACCATTGCGTAACAACGTGACCTAAAAGAGAAATCCTCGCTGGTGTGCCCTTCTTTATTACACACCTACTCGGTTCACAAGGGCTGAAGCGCAATATCCATGAATCTAAGAAAACGTGACAAATGATGGTAAACATCGAGAGAGACGATCTCACACAAAAACGTTTACACATCACATCTTTTCCTCTGTTTTCTGTCTTTCTTGTGCTTGCACAACTCAGCTAAAGAGACGCAGCAGACAACTTTCTTCCTTCCTTTTCTTTCTCTGCTTGATATGAAATATATCTTCATCATTTTCCAACTTTCTTTTTCTCCTGCCCAAATCTATCAATCTAGTGGTCGGGTGTGCGTGCTGAAGACTGAAATCTATGTTTTTTTTCAAAGGTTTCTAATAGTGACATGAGAAGCGACAGAGGGAAGCGCGCAGGTAGACAGATACAAAGGCAAAGAGCAGGTCTTATACATTTGAGCGACAAAAGCCTGCATAATATGTCTACCCACATCATGTCAAGTGTCACTCTCTAATAATACTAATAAATCAGACATGTGAAAGTTTCTTGAGCCGTAGTTCGATAATGAAGTTGCCATCTCGTCAACATTTTTTCCTCTGTTTATTGAACAAACAGGAATTTTCCAACATCACACTGGAAATCCTGTTTACGATTTTTAGTGGAGGCACACGACGCTTCTAGACTCACGAAGGCGGATTGTCGACGATAATACAGATACACAAAAGATTAATGATGCCATTAGTTAATAATGCTATGTATGAAAATACTTGTACATGATATGTAGTAATAGTCTTTTTGAATGGCGCCCATGAATTCAATTTGCTCCAGGAAAGGCATCTTCGCAGAATAATGCGTAATTACGTTATTGCCAATGCACATACTTCCCGGATGTGTGAGGCTGTTATTTCTGTCATTTTGAAAGTCAAGAAGGTATCTGACGCTTCTACATGTCAATCTACATGTTGCTAAAATCTTTTGCAAATCGCGGATTCGAAACAATGAAGGATGTGGTTTCCTCATTTCTGCTCCATTTCTGATTACCACATCTTTGTCTAATTTTAATACGAAGTTCCCTTCATTACAAGATCTTTTCAAATAACCGCCAACATAAACAAAGAACAGCATTGAATTGAATTAACGCATATTCTATATTCTGGCATAAAATAATTCGCGAGTGGCATGAGTATAAACTTTTCGGAAGAGAATTATTAACTTGGTTTTCAAATTACCGTGTCACGATTTGAGGAAACTCGCATACAAAAAAAGTTATACTGATTTTAGAGATGCATGTTAAGTATTTCTTAAATAAAGTATCTGCAAACTCATTGGGTAATGCGCGGTAGATTGCTTTGCTGCTTTATACGGAAAGCAGAAAGACAACTCTGACTTCTCGGCGGATGCGTGCAATTTCTCCGTTAACTTGGCACATTACTTCCTGTGAGTGAGGGAGAGATGCATACCTTTAATACCTTTGTGTACGACGAATACGCCTATACCACTTTCCCATTTTTTTCTTGCTAACCTACTATTTGTATAGTTTGATGGTAATCAGGCAAATGGCCTTCCCTTGTTTGGCCGTGTCACATTATCTGGAACTCGTGCACCCTCCATGAAATATACATGAGACGTGATGCTTTCCCTGTGCCGTCTAAATTCTTGAAAACTTTGCGCCACACAGTTCGTCATTCCCCTTTTATTCGCGTAAGCTCTTCAACAAGTTTGAGGAAGCTCGGATAGTAGTGTTACTGACACCATTTCCTCCATCATCCTTCTTACGTCTTCTACGTACGCATAAAGTGTCCATGGGAAAACGTCTGTGTACATTGGAGCGATATGGGACGACACTATCACCTCCCGAATCTCCCTTACTGATTCCCATAATAAAAGCGTGGCGTGATACAGAAAAAGTTTGGCACATTTCTCCACACAATCCGTACACACTGTCTTCATACAAATGCATATTAGATGATGTGGATGAAAAGGCTTTAGAGAAGCGACATTGTGTGAGTGGGAGGTTGAGCTCGGACCCACTCCTGGTGACCAGTTTAGGGTTTCATAGGAATGAAGCCATACATTCACATCATTGACAAGGCAAGAGATTTCCCGATTGCATTGCTTCCTCATCCTTCAAGAGAGTTCGACGATCGATTCCAAGACAAACAGATAATGCCGACATGTGTTTCACACTGGAAATCAAATTCCTCACTTTCACCAAGTCCTTCCCCTCTTTTCCCTTTGTTGCTTTTTATATGCTGCACAACATAGTATTCTCTCTCCATTATAGTTTGGTCCTAGTCAAGGCGTCGATTGTGTTATTACGTACATTTCTTTTCGGCCAAACATGAAATTTCCCTGCATCCACTGTCACTTTCAGCAAATCAAAAAGTATTCACTAGTCTCTTTGTGTTAGTTTTTGAGTCATCCTTTCTTCGAGGTTCAACAGACGTTTCAGGTCTCAGAAGTCACATGTGATGACAAAAAAGTTTCGCACAAGCTCTCAAGAACAAGTACAATCAATGAGAGAGGCTGTACATGTCGCGAATGGGAGCTTTTGGCAAGGTACTTCTGAAGCAGGTGAATTGCTCCAGTGCTTCGTAAAACGATTTACTGCTCCTCAGATGTTCATACATGTTCATCCATTTTCACTGGCGAAGCAAATCAGAGGATAAATCTTCATCTCCGACCCTTTCTCCAAGGTTGTAAAGTTCAGAGGTTATATATCTAATAATTTTTTGGAATTCCCCGGACTCCTCCCGAAGATCGTGCCACGGAAGCCAGGTTGGGAGTTGGTTCACGTTTGCAGACATACTCCATTGTTGTTTTTCGTTCATGTCACTCCCTATCACCGGCTGAAGATACGGTACGGTGTGATGGCAATATGTACTCAAGTGACTACGTAGAGAGTGCTCTCATCGAGTGGCAGGTCGTGATTTTCGATCTTGCACCCTTTGTGTGGCACTTTGATAACGTCAATTTATGCAGAGCATGTTCCCAAAGCTCTCTGGAAAGCAGGTGTGTACTCGTGCCACTCGAAATGGAATCGGGTATGAGGTCGTGAGAATTATGATTGTTGTTAAGCTTGAGGTAGAGTGGTCGACGTTGTTGAGACATTGCACTATTAGAGATACAGCACAAAACTCGACCACGATAATACGGATAGTATTTCCTATTGACGCTTCATATTTTATAGTGGAAGGTAAATAATTTTGTCTCCCCTCGGTCAATGTTGTTAAGCACTAAAATGGTAAATATTATGCTAACATAAATTTTTAATTATCCTGGATACATCAGCGTGGAAAAATAAAGTTGATGCTATATTATCGCATATCCTAACAGAGAAAAACAGTCTTGACTGCTTTTAACCACAACGACGGCTGTTGTCGAAACTACCGTAGAGTAACCATTGATTTTAGGAGTTTCTCCCCGTCGGTTTACTGCTGGGGGAAACACCAAATCCCAGGCTCGTTAATAAAAGTTGACAGTTATGCCTCCAGCTCGGAGATAATGAAAGTAATCATTTTAGGAAACATGTGAAAGGTATAAACAGCTAGAATGTCTTTGTGCGAATAATTTTTGGGTTCATAAAATAAAATCATAAAATTGATGACGGTGTCTTGTCAACAATTTTAGTGTTACTCACCTAAACACTACCAGTTTCAAATTGCATACTCCTGCCCTGTTGAGAATACATACATACTCGTTTGAAATGTCAGCGAAATGGTTTTTCAGTTAGGTAAATACATGAAAGGACCATTTATGACATGGCGTGAGTACTATAAATTTATATGTGCGTAATACGTATATATTTTAATAAATACGGGTTGTACGTTTTTACCAACGATTATATTAGCACGATTTTAATGTCACGATTTCCTTCCGATCCAGCAGGCCAAATTGTCATGAATGTTGAATCCTATTTTTGTTTGCTTTCAATTTCATATTGGAAAATATTTACCGACATTTCCCGTCAAATCTCGACTTGCAATTGCTTTGGACACACGTATAAATATTATATTTATCAGTTATGCCAGGAGGAAGCGAGTGTTTACTTTGGTAAATGAAAAGTTTGTCTAGCAACAAACACGCCGAACGCAGATCCAAAGATTTTCGTACTCTTGTGAAATGATACAATTTGAGTTGTTTTTTGTGTTCATGTTTTTCCAGCTTTGAAGGCGGCTATATTGATCCAGCGATGGTATCGTCAGTATCTGGCTCGAATGGAAATTCGTCGTCGGTACACCTGGAACATTTTTCAAACAATCGAATATGCTGGGGAACAGGATCAAATGAAAGTAAGTCGACTCATGTTCTCTGTGTCAGTATTATTACTCGATATTTATTTTCTGGTTAGTTTCTCTCCTTTTCTCTGTCAAAGCCTCTCTACATTTTCGCGTTTTAACGTCAACTTATTAAACCATGCGCTGAGTTCGCTCAGCAGAAAATGTGTGCCGCGACAAATAAAATATTTGCATCAAATGACTCACAATTTTTATGTTTGTCTCGGGAGAAAGAGAGAAAAATTAGAGGCACCAACTTCTATCCTGCTCCGTGCCACCTTTCATTTGGGGCGGGTGGATGCTGCATCCACATCGAGACCACTCATCACCGTTCTCTCATTTTAATTACAGCTCTACAACTTTTTCAACGCACTTCTGACACACATTCCTCAGAAGCCAAGCATTGACGCGACGTCAACGGATGGTGCCAATGAAACCGGGTCGCTTGACTCCGTCTCAGTCTCTTCAGGTAAATACATGATTTCCTCTGTTGGTGTGTCGTCCTCCCTGAACTGCACACCGCCTCCTCCTACGCACTATGTGGAATGTCAACATCATTTCGCATGCATGGGAAACAGGCTACAAAAACTTACTTTTCGGAAGTGGTTTTTGAGGATGCGTGCTTGATTCAATATGCATGCGTTTGGAGTATTAAACAACTTGACGTTTTTCTTACGAGTCACGCTTGTATTCAAGAGTGACAAAAAGTTTTTGCAGGCTAAATCGAAATGTAAAATCGTCACCAACCAATGCTGTTTCCACAAGGATTTACTTTCCCAAATTTCAAATTTTTAGTTCGAATTTCTGTATGCAAAGAAATATTATTATTTTTAGAATAATGAGAATTTTGTTCGGGGGTAAACATTATAGTGAAATTGAAGCTCGCAACTCTTTATAATAATCTGACAAAAAATTGCACAAATTGGAAGCACGATTGTACCAATGAATTATCTGCTCCTTTTACACATATAAGTTTCTATGGCATTCATGGCGGTGCTTTTGGAGAAAGCATTCATCTAGTGTTACGGAAGAGCTATAATGAGGCTCTATCCATTGTGACGAGCCCTTTGTTGAGATAGCATCGTGCCGAACTCAAGCTGTCCATCCTCTTCTTTGGAGTAGCCGTCGTGATGTATGCGTTTTAATAAACTGAACAGATACATCATATCTTAATCTACGTCTACTGAATCTGTACGTGTTCTATCTCGGAGTTTCCTAAACGAACAAATAGCATACAATGAAACTTTCGTGGGACCTTCTTCTGTGTCTTTCTGAAGTGGCAGATTCGAATGAAAGGGTTTGTGCTTGCAGGTAAACGTTGGCTGTTTTGTTTGGTTGGTGAAAAGAACTTTCTTTTTGGTACTTTGGTTAAGACCGTATTGGTCACTTACAAATAAACGTGGGTATGTTTGTATAGGGATGTTCCGTTTAAGGAATATACTTCACATCTTTTTATTGGTAGACTTACACATATGAGAGCTTTGTCCTAATATTATGAGACTGCGACGCTGGTAAAAAACGGAGCGTTAAAATTGATTGCATTGCACAGGGATCTACGCAGACACAGTGTGAATGGCCCGCCGTGAGACGCGTGGGTGTTTGCCTGGTGCTTCACAATACCTTTGTCTGACACCCAGATGCCACATTATTGTTCAACTCTGCTTGAGCTCGGAAAATGTATTGTGGGTGGAGAAAATGCGAGCAGGGGAGAAAGTAGTAGAAGGGACGTGGAAAATTGTAAGTCTTGGATTAATAGTAGCGGAAATTGTTGTGTGGCCAGACCTTCTGTGCAGTTGTTGAGATTGAGTTATTTTGATAAATTAAAGTATCGACACAACCGTTGTCTACCAACTATTCAACCTGTAAGCTCGCACATTGGCAGAGATATAAGGTGGCGAATGTGGCTATAGTTAGTAGTAGCATCTGATCCCATTTCTTGAGATGGACCGAGAAATCTCGAGATAAAATGAGAGGCTGTTCGGGTACTGTCACGATGAATGTCGTCTTTGGAATTCCACCGGGAAGTGGGAGAGAGAACAACGTAGATAAGAGACAAATGTGATAGCAATTAGCAATCCATTTATCTTCGTTTTGTGTCCCACTCTCTCAAAACTCGACCCTGACATGAGGTAAGGCGTGTTGTCCTGGAAGTGATGCGACGAGTATTTGAAGCTATTAAGAAGCTTTAATCGTGTCTTTACTTCTATTGTCAGCGTCGCTTTCAAAATTTCTCGCACATGTACTAAAAGTCCGATTGTATGCTTTCAAATGAAGCTGCTGAATAGGTGAGACCACGACGAGAATGCTGTTCTATTGGTACTCATGTGTCTAAATATATTGCAGAAATAGCAAGTCAACTCTTCACTGGGTACTATATTAAAATATCCCTTGAAGAAGGACAGAAAATCGAGGAATATTATTTTTATATTATGCATGCATATTTATAATTTCCGACCACCGATTTTGCTTCCGTCGAAGTTTTTATAGGAAAGAATATACTATTGACCATCATTGGGTCAAAGCTCAAACTATAAAGGTTTTTGTATACATTTTTTAGAGTAAGTCAGTTAAAAACAGTTAAAGGTTGTCAAGTACATACATGTAGCGAGCGCTGTGTGATTGGAACAAGATAAATTAAAATGACAACGAATTAAGATTACTGCATCACTAAATGTGCATCTGCTCTGAAGTTTTTGTGTTTTGCGATCAGGTCGATAGTTCATTGTATTTTTATACAGCCCACGGCAGTCCTTTCAGTTCTGCTTTACACACGGGAACTGAATTTATATTGAGCAAAGAACTGAATTGAGAATATATTTAGCAGAATCCAGGTTAGTGTTTGCAAGAATGAGCATAATACATGAGAAATATTTAGATGTAAAGCATCAGTGAAAGTTGCGAGTTGTCTAAAATAAGATTTACTTTACAGCAAAGAACTCGTGACAAAATCTCGTATCACACCACGCTTCGGCTCCCCTTTGTTGACGAGAAAGTATCAGAAGAAAAACTGATAGTGTTATGATGGCTGATCGGTGTGATATCAGGTTTCACTTGAGTCGTCATCATTCTTGCGAAAGTCGAGTGAAGCGAGAAAATGATATAAAGTAAGTGAGCGAGCGAAAAAGAAAATGCGACACTGTATTTCGCATTCCCGTTTTTCCCGTCTCTACTTCATTGGGTTCTCTTTGATGTTGATAAAAATCATAATCAAGTAACAAACTCTCGTCGTCACATCACATCCATTATTTCCTTTCATTGAAATATCTGCACGGCTCCAACTTCCAGTTTGCTTCAAATCCAAATGCATTTATTGTTGATGCAGTTATTTATTATCATCTCCTTTCAAAATGCGTTTTCCTATTTTTATAAGTCAACATTCTTAGAACTCAGTGTGAATTGGTAAGGTATGGTTGCGAAGGGTTATTTATAACTAGGCGTAATTCGACAATCTATAGATGGGCAAGATGTTGCAAACAAAAATTAATGGTATTCAAAGGAGTCTGAGAGAAAGTTCTCGGGAGTCTATTCAGAAGCTCCGTCTTTTGTGTGAATAAAGGCAATTTCAAGGATGACAAAGGCCTCGAGACATTTCCTGACGATAACATTGCATTTTCCACTGATTCCTTTCCACTGTTCTTATCAATTAAAAATCGAATAAATGAATGCAAAAGACACGACTTTTGGCTATTTATAGTTTACCAATTTTCTTCACTTCACACTTGGAGTAGGTTCCGAATTGGTTGGTTGGTGTAAGTTTCTTAACGTCGAGACGGCACAGCGGGTTGTAATCAAGCACGACGTGTCGAAACAATAAGTTGCTATCGCTTACCTCACAATGATTTAATTGGCAATGCCTTGAATTGACGACACTTTCTTTTGCGGAATACAGGAGGGGGAGGCGAGACATCGTCGATAACTGGAGGCCCTCGAGCGGGTGGACGTGTCAAGCTAAGGAAGCGGAAGCTCTTTGCGGGAAATGGAGCATGCATTGACTTGGAAGACGTTGCCGTTGAGAGTGACTACAAAGGACCTCACGTGAAGTTGCCAATGACGCTACAGAATCTTCAGGAGCTAATCGACGGATTCAAGAAGAAAAGGGTAAGAGTTATTTGTGAAAGTAAATATATTCTCAGCAAAGCTGCGGGGAAGGTATACAACTACATATTCTGTTGTCAACTAAGTGGAACACGTATCCATTTAGATGTAAGGGTCTTACGCTTGAAGAACTGGAGTGCAGAGATATATTTCTGGGCTCGATGCTTGACCGAAAGTACTCCCTTGATCATCATGGGCGTCTATCCTTCCGTTCGGTAGCTGGTTTACTAGAGGAGGAGGCTTTCGAATTTTCGAATCTTTTTCACCTATCAGTTTTTGAAAGTTAGTCGGTGACACGATTTTTCAGTTACCTAGCGTATAAAAGGAAGTCAAAACACCTGCGGTACTCTGGCAATAGTCACTTGCTGGCGTCTCTGGTCTCAAAGATTTTTGTTTTACTTAAGTGAAGAGGCGTGACTCACAAGGTTTGTCAACGTTTACTCATTGAACGAGGAGAGAGCCCCTCGAAACTGCCAGTGAGGGCTGACATTCCAGGCTTATTAAAAGGAGTTTGTAGTGTGTGTTTATATAATCCTTTCATGTTCGAATCCAACATCACAACAAACCGTTTGTCTTTGTTTTCTGGCGTACCATTTTTCTAGACGTTGATTCCATTATGCTCCTTGGCTTTCCCACTTTCTGGTTTCACGAGAACTTTGTCTAACAATATGTAGTGCACACATATTGCTTTTGAGTATGCTGCTTTCGAAGAGAATGGAATAGTAAGAATCAATTTTCGAACATTTCACGGTCTGTCATGGTTTCCCTTTTTTCCTGTGTGGTCGACGTGACATGAACTCGTCTGACGGTTGCTGATTTTCAAGTGCGTTGAAAGCTGCCTACTTCTGTTTACTTTCACAAGTGGTTGGAGTGCGAGCCTCGGAGAAACGGGCTTTACAGACATGGAGTATCTCTGCGGTAAATGAAGAGAGTCTGTAGTTATATATGTTGTATGGCGATTTTCACACTCCGTTTTCTACGATGGCTTACGACTACAAGAATACAACAGTGGAAAAAACTGAGTTTACTTTCGCACTTCTGGCTTTCACTCGGTAATGCGGTGGAGGTGGTATGGTGGCGGCGTCAGTGATGTGTACACACATACATCGTCATCATCATCGTCGTTTGTAAAGACCAACACAAATGTTAAAAGCACCTCACTCACTGGAACATTAATGCAATTTATTCTCTCTCGTTTTCGTTGTACATTTAGTATTTTTCACCAAGTGGCACAACCGTGATAGCACTGACTGTTTGAGTTTAAGAATGTTTTTTTCTCCCCTTTAATGCTCACAATTTTCATTGCCAGTAAGAAGATCAATCTTCTCGAGAAAGCGATACGAATGTCATATGCGGGAGGAGTTTTTCTGACATTTTTTGATGGATTGATACAACATTTACTGAACAAGTAGCTCTGTGTGTACGTTGAGGATTGACAATCACATTCACTTTCAGTTACTGTTTGCATTTCCAACACGGAATTTAAGTACAATCCTGTTTTTACAATCCACTAACGTAGTAAAGAATTGTAGTTTAGGCATTTAGAATCAGGCTTATTATATACCTACTCTTTCGTTTATACTAATTGTAGTTATCAGGATCGTTTTATTTGATATTAGATTTAGCAAATCAAAGCGTGCCGAATTTTGAGCTATCTGTGTTTTGTGTGCGCCGTATGAATTGTGACACGAACCAGGTGAACAGAAAAGAATATGATATTAACGATGGAAATTTTTTAGATGGTAATTTTTGTTATGATCATCCGCTGACGCATTGTCTAAAATCCTCCGCGTTCCTCCAATAATTACTCAACTGTACTTACCATTCACTTTTTCCCATCGCAGAGAGTGACGCCTCGTTTACGAAAATGAATGTACGGAATGTATTCCATAATGATTATTTTTGTAAGGCGGGGAAAGCGGATTTGCTTTCTGATTAAATCCTAGTGAGCTACATTATCTGCTAGCAAATTATATGCTGGAGGAAAAGATTACGGTATTTGTGGGAACTGGGAACACTTTGTGCGTGCGTGTAGTGACTTTGTGAAGGCTTATGCTTACGATAAGTAGAAATGGTTTTATGCGAATTTGACAAAATGTAAATTACAGAAATGATTGGTCTTGTACCTGGATTTGTGGGTTGTACTTCAAGGAAATACAGCCTAGAGAATAGCTGATTGCATTGGTAATCAGGCATCGCAAAAATAATATAAGTAATGAGGTGACCACGCCACTTTGCGACGGGTGTAGAAGGAGGCAACGGTTGTTGGTTATGGCATGAGAGAAGTACAATAAACAAGCACCATCACCTGGATAATATGCGTGCTTAATTGCTAACCAAAGTTACTTCTAAAATATACTGGAATAAAATGGCAAAACTGAAGAGGGTGAATATGAAGTGACGCAAAGGGTGAAAGAATTAACGGCAGTAGGGAAAGTTGCACAGAGGGTGTAAAATCTAAAGGATTAAAAAACGAGATCCGTTGCCTCCAAATCTCTACATTTATGAGCTGACATAAAGAGAAAATGGGTATGAAGGCGTTATATATTCACATAATTTCGTAGTCGCAACCCACGATTTTCCACGAGCTAAAAACTAAGAAGAGGTTTTTGACAGTAAGCCGTGACAATGAAATCTAGTAAAGGAGTTATATTCCGAGCTAAGAGTCAGATTGAAGTGAAGATTTGACAGTTTTGCACACGACACCCACGACCATGTCCATTACATACCAGGTTGGTTAACAGAGGAAAAGTTAATGGACAAGGTTGTAGGGAAAGTGCCAAGGTACATCAAATTGCTGCCGAAGGACGTGACTATAATGGTTTCCATCTTTTATGACTCATATTAATGCAGAAGGGTGCTTATGTGTTTTGGTGCGGCGTGTAGCCATATACATACAGTCAAAGTGGTTTTGTAAACGCGTTCATTCACATATCCTTCTCTCCAAATCTTCTCTGAAAAATGTGGATGGAGGAACGGTTACGTGCAGTGATTGTTGTCGGTATGTTACCAGGTGCTTTGTGCTTGGAACTGTGAAAATTTAATGGGCTCATCCACGAAGTGTCATGCAACTTTCTAATAGGACAGTTAACCAGACCAGCTTCAAGTGCATTGCTTCGCCATTTTTCATTTGACCTGTTTTCCACAACACTCCTTTCACTAACACAGCTCCATACTTGACTTCATCTCTCCAGCATTACATGTGTGAGAAATGTCGCTTTCCCTCTAAAACAACTGTAAATATCTGAATAGTTTTTATACACAATGTGGGCAGAGGCTCTGTCTAGTGTGTTATTTAAAACAGCGTTTGCGTCACGAATGTGAAAAAGTTGAAATCGTGGTAATTTAAATTGCTGGTCCTAAATTCAAAACCCGGGGAAGAGGTTTCACATGTTAACAGTGTAAATTGGAACTGGACATATTGCGTCAAGTCGACATTAAACACGGTCTCTGCTTACTCTTAGAGGACCGAAGAAAGCAACTACAGCATCATTATTTTTCTTGCATTGTGGCCGTTATACATGTCTCTAATTTATTTCATTTTTTTCATAGTAAGCTGACAAATAATAATATAACATCAACGAGAAGACAGCAGACAAGAAGAAATTACAACTTGTGCTTTACTTCAACCAGAAGCAAACCCAGATTTATATTGTGTCCGTTGTGCGTCGCAAAATTTCTCCCCCAGAGTTTTTTAATTCTTTTCTCGGCTTTCTCACAACAGGACATTCCCATCATTGTTCTCTAGCTGCTCATAAGAGAAAATCTTTTTCGGCTATAAAAGAAGTGTTAATTTCAAGTGGCCTTTGTTATGAAACAACAAACGAGCAAGCCGAAGTTACTTCAACTTCACTGGCAAAAGCAATGTCATCCGATGCATCGTGTTTACTACAAGGTGACCTGTGTAGTTGTAGGTCATCTTGGGAAAGGAAAAATTGCTTATAGATCAGAGGTCTCTTTGACCTTTGGTCAATAATTTTAGTTCTGAGTAGTACGCAGTCGTAATTTGATACGGTTGTTTGAAGCGCAGCAGAATTGGCAGTTGAACAGAAGACATGCAACATTAAGTCGAATGACTCGCACACTTTCAGAGCTAACATTTGGCTCAGAATCCCTGTAATTACACTCGTTACTCGTCGGTTTGTTTTGTTTTACATAAAGTGAAGCCCCGACAGGGGGATTAGGAGTAGTGAAAAGTTCATTTTAGCACCATAGGAAAATCATGTAGAATATTCTGGTCTTCCTGGAATTTAGAAATTCTTCTAATGGGATCTCCGTGTTGATGAGAATGACGATCTCCTGAGAGTTGTTTTGCTTTTAATGCTGTAACGTTGCTTTGGGGGATTGTGAGTGCGTGGTCGACACCGTCTTGGTAGCTTGCGTAAATTCATAAACATTTTGAGGTAGTTTGAGCCGTTGTATCGCACTTTTCTTTCTCACTGCCATGCTTACTTACGTGTATAATATGATTTTACATCGTCATCATATCTCTGTACCAATAGTCAGATTAGCCAGATCAAACTTTTCAATTTGTGAAAATTGGCTTTACAACCCCTCAATTTTTGATGCCGTTTAGACATGAACCATATTAAATTTTATTTTTAAAATTCAATGAAATTATGAGGTATGAACATCCTTGACTCGTTACGAGTTTAATAAAAAATGTTGCCGATATTACAGTTTGTTGACCCGCAAGAAGTTTGGCTTTTCGTTTCGCTTCAATTCAGGAGTTTTTCATCAAGGATGAATGTGAATCCGAGCATGTGAATACAATTAATATTAACGTTGGTTGAGATCCACATATGGTGTGGTGGTTGTATGAATTTCATGATGAGAATATTTTTTTAAAACCATAAACACCCTTTTCTACTCATAACTCTACGCTACCCAAGCCAATCTTGCTTTGATAAAAAGCTGTTTTTAAAGCGCTTTGATTTTTTTTCTTTCTTTCTCTCAGTTCCTCTCATAACGACTTTCTTCTCTCCCTGTGATAAGTGTGAGAAAGGACTTTCATCCCAAAGAAAAGCATAGCTCGGGGAAACCATAAAAGAAAATTAGATTCTTAATGAAGGAGAACGCTTACCTAAAAGTACGAGGGCACATATGCATGAAAGAAAGGAAAATGATTTTTTAAGAAAAAAATATGCTTGCAACACTGGCAACCTGAGCTGAAGAGCTCAATAAGCCGTGAATGATATGAATTTTAATACAAGATGCTGTGTGGTGGAAGCATGTCTGATATATTTTTTTTCTCTTTGTTAGATCTTGCACGTGAAATACGTTGCGCAAATCCTGAGGGTGGCAGCTGCAAATCTCCGAGCACTTCCCAATTTCAATCAGCCGTCAACCTCTCTCTCAAAGCAAATAACTATCTGTGGGGATCTTCATGGCAAATTTGACGATCTTGTTGTCATCTTGTACAAGGTAAACACTTTTACAACGTTTTACTAATATCAAATGCACACACTCACTACACACCAACCCGTCATTCATACTGGCGTCGTGATGGCTTTGACGCTGGAAGAAATGACATCTTCCTCGCCTCTACGCGCTCATCACTTTCATTATCTTGTCGCTCTCGCTTCAACCCTTCCCAATGTTGAATAGAAAGAGTCGACTCATACACACTGTTTATTTGTGTTTTATGACATGAACGCTGTATGCAAAATGTTATGAAGACGATTACCCAAGCTGATTTGTTGTCATCTAGTTTGTGTACACTGGATGACTGCGATATTTAAAAGATATTTATTTCTGTTGACGATCTGAAAGTGAAAGGTGTATGAATTCAGAACTTTTCACCCTGTTGGCATACCATTTTTATGGTAGCAATTACTGGTAAAAGGACTGGGGTTAAAAAGTTTTTTTTTCTGACTCAAAAGAAGTGTTGGTAGTTTTCGTAGCAGCGATGAATGTAAAGTATTCAGAAACGGGATAAATTTGTTTGTACGTGGTGATGTACAGAGGATGATGGTTATAAAAGCTTATGTGTCAACATCAACTGAAGTGAAAGTACCTATTTTGATTGGGACCCATTTTTGAGAGAAATTGTTATCATGCAAACTTCGTATGTGGTGGCGGCATCGCCATAGCCTGACGACATGCACAAAGGAGAGTACGAGTGAAAGTAATTGGTCCAGAGCACATCTCGTCCGAATGCAGCGTGTAAACTGTATTTGACTTTCAACTTCCAGTCAGCGCTCTGTCTGTGTGGTTTTCGTGAGAAGGTTTCATTAGCGTTTTATTAAACTGGTTGAACGGTCCTTAACGTAAGGGCAGGCCGCAAAGTTGGGGAAGTAAAAAGCCGAAACCTAATTAAATTCTCATTTTCCCTCATCAGCCGCGTACCGATTGCTTGATGTTGCGTTTCACTCGTGTCTTCGCCTCTGTGTGACAACGCATTTCCTTTAACGACTCAATTGGGATGCGGGGCGTTGCTGATGGATTA
The DNA here is from genome assembly GCA_027743745.1 of Alloscopus bannaensis. NCBI lineage: Eukaryota > Metazoa > Arthropoda > Collembola > Entomobryomorpha > Entomobryidae > Alloscopus > Alloscopus bannaensis. The sequence goes on along the minus strand of JAHZMW010004226.1, from coordinate 14,941 downwards.
TGTATACCTAATGCAATCCACTCATTAGATGCACAAATTGTACAAGAAATACAAAGTCAAAAGGCCTTCTAAAGATTTTCCACTAATGGACACGTGTAACCAACTAATTATTTCGGGAATTGATCGTCATCATACGGGAAGGGTCACCTGAACACATTTTTTTTCAAACTCACTTTTCTCCCTCTCTTTCAACAATTTCACCACTTACAAGTAGCTACGTACAGAAACCATTTATAGAACAATGTACATAAGCAATCCTGTGGATGAAAGGGTGTGGATGTGTAGCTTGAAGTTGCGCAAAGGACAAGATGGAGTTGCACAAAAATGTATGTTTATTTACTTCTTTTCTTCGAATTGACAAGGACAAATAAAGGACAGTTGTCATTTAAAAAGCACTCTACATTACATTACATTACTCTAAAGCTTCAGAGTGGCTGCCAACTGGTTCATGTGTATATATTTCCAAAAATACAAGCGTTACTCGCATATTATTACTAAGTAACAGCTTAATTTGTTGAACGTGTGGAGTGGTGGTTGTTTTTCCCCTTGATGTGTGAGTGCATGCCGTTGTCATCTTTGTCATTACTGCAACTATTATCTTGTCCAAAATCCTAACCTCATTTGCGGATGCTTCATCATCTACTCTTTCTCCGCTGACATGTAATTTCGTGATACGGTCGTCTAGAAAGAGAATAATGTACTATCTAGGGACAAGCATAATATTGCAATCCGACTGCATGTATTTCGGTATATGCAATAGAAGTTTGAGGAGCTTTTATAATACAGCTCTTCTTCCTTTTGGCGATGACAAAGTTACTTCAGCTAGAACAGGACGAACGAGCGGATGGATGCGTCCCCAGTCCCCACAACACTCCTAAATTAATTTTGGGTGACAGTTTGCTCAAAATTGTTGCATGATTGTTGAAACTTGTCGATATAGATTGGTGTATTCTGGTGGGGAGGAGAAAACTTGTGGCTCAATGCATCAGATAAGAGCTGACAGTTTTCGAAGAAACACTAGAAAGATTCAGGGAGATAGCGAGAGAGAAAAACATTCTTTATGGTAATTTCCGATGATTACATTGTTTAGCAAAAAAAGTAGTACAGAGCGGTCTCAACTAAACGGAGAACGTAATTTGCGAATGTTACTGCGTGACGTGGTGAAAGAATATGAATTATTCATGTACGACATTGAAGAGAACTGAAATGGCAAGCCGACCAGTTTTACATTTACGCGTTTTGTCTACTGGAGTGTATGCAGGACGAGTGCAAGAAGAAACCCTGTTGTCCAGTAGACACTTCAAGTGTTTCCTGTTGATGCAAATTCTTTCAAGGCGGACACGTTAGAAATTTTGTTGTGACTATTGAGAGTCCAGGAAGCACGACAAATACCACAAGGGCAAAAAGTCGAATGTGATTCTGAAACTGCCAAAACGTCGTGTTTAGTTAAAGTTTGTTTAAATTGTAATATTATGTAGTATCTGCATTATAACTCCAATTTGACAAGATTATTTGCAGATATCACAACGAAGATGACGTTATTCTAAGGTCACTTTACTGTTGTCTTCATCAATCTTTCAGAGCAGTCGAATATATCCCATGATAACGGTTGCCAGCAGTCACAATATTTGTAACGAAATTTCTTTCAAAATCTTTGTAAAAACTAAAAAAAAACAATATTTAGCAAAAAAGGCATTTTTATGCACGTTGAAATTTCCATGAGGCTTCTGTCGTAGTAAATACGGAAGCTATGAGATTCCGCAGTTGAAAAGAGTAAATATGAGAGATATTGTACTCGCCATTGCGATGAAATAAAGTATGCTCATAATCCTATTGATTTTTGGATGTATTCCAAAGAGTCCGGATTTCTGATTTTAATGAAGCCATTTATATTCAGAGTAATCCAGCGCATAACTTGAGATCCAGCAAGCTACGCCTATCGGACAAGTTTGCAATGTCTTATCTAGCTGCAGGAATGTTACTGAAATTGACCAAAGGTTTTAATCTCGACAGGAAATCGCCACAATGGCATAGCGACACAATGACAAATTGATTTCCAACTCCACAGTTTTACTGAAGCAATGACACTAATAGTAAAAAACCGTTCATCAAATTGTTCTCTTGCAAAACCCAATAATACTTCAGCCATTGGCTTCAATAAATTTGTACGTTACTTGATTGTTACAGTATTCAAATTCCAGACATGCTTTAAAATTGCAAAAATGTTGACTTAAACATGGGGCTTGTAGGTGCTAGTCAATTGTTCAAAGACACCAATATTTTGAAGAGAATAGGTGCTCACGGCGGGCAATCTAGAATGTGGAGCATGTGCCAAAGTAATTCTTGACAACTTCTCTCCTCCAGTTGAAAACAAAGGTAGAGACAATGCTTATCCAATGTCAACTGAAATGAATCAAGACATAAAAGACAGGTTTCGGAGAGCTTTATTTTCGTCCTTTTTGCATATTATGTATATGCCGCGCGACGGGCGACGTGTTCCCTTTCGGTGTCTCAGGATGAATGCTTAATAGCTTTTTCCTCTCCCTTTGTCTTGTAGTAGTTACAGTATGTAGCTTAAAGTCGACTTTTTCATTTTGATCGCCTCTTCCCATACTTCCCTTTATGCTGTTGTTTTTTCCTCAGAGAACTTTCAACTGTGACAGTGAAGTACACAGGCCACGGGGAAATGAATCTGTTATGTATGAGGAACCACCATTGCAATTTATGTTGAAGCGAAGTACAAAGTAAGAGTCAAAAGAGAAAGCACTTTTACTTTGAAAAAAGCGTGCACATGAAATAAGGACGACGGACTGAAGATATATGTTGCCTTTGAGAGTGGAGACAGTGTGTTGATAAAAAAAAGTACTGATGGTTTCCTTTAGTTAGTATATATGTCCATGATTGCTAGATATATGCATGTTTAATATAAGACGATCATGGTGATACACTGTTCTATACAACCCCCAAAAGGCAACGAGAACAAAGGATGTCTCCTGGGGTGCAGAAAGTGTGCTTGAGTTGCAATATATAACTTAATATATACTTATAATATATAATAACATATCTAAATATATAAGTGTACATAATGTAAACACATGTAAGCTCAAGATGAAGTTTTTGTGATGGCAGCAATGCAGTAGACATTTTTGCGCGGAAGTATAGTTTGGAATCGAGAACCCTTGTTGCTACAGAATTTTGTAATGTTACAAAAGTACTCAAGCCAAATGCATGGCATAGAATCCGGTTAAAGATTGAAAGCTGAACCCCGACTTGTTTTTAAATGATATGTTTTATTCGGAATAGATCAGTTAAACGACGATATTTAACACACATAATCGATAGTCGCTCTGGATTTTAACAAAGAAACAAGTTTATTTGTTGCCATTTTCTCGTGATCTCATTGCTCCTGTTTGAAGACAATAACATGCGAACAACAGTGTGTTAAAGATCGAGATGCGATATGCGTGGTGTGCATCTTCATTTGAAATTCCACAATGCACGCAAAGCACGGAGAAGCTTTCAATGATGTGTGCTAGGCTTCTGATGAAAGCAAAATAATTTCTGCTGTAGTACAGATTGTTCCTCAATTTTGCTTGTAGTGGTTCTCTGGGACGTGTTAGAGATTAGACTTTGACCTAAAGGCTCTCGGCAGGAATTTGATGAAATCTCATTTCCCTTATTTCACGCTTTATTTATTGTTCACTCAGTCGTCAGGAGATGTGCTCTTCAGCGGGTGAAATGCAATCATAAAGGGCAATCCACCGTTACCCCTTTGATAGCTTGCTCTTTTTCTGCCTACTCCTTCGTTGTCTTCACTTCCCTTTTACTCCTTCAGCGGAGATTCAAATCAGGAGCTCACTTCAGGAGAAAAATGGATTTTCTTAAGAATTCGTTTGCTGCTGTTTTTGTTATATCACCGAATTGGTTGTCAAAACGCAGGTTTCTCGAGATTGGCCAAGGAGAAGAAGTGAGAGAGAGAGAGTGAAGAAAGAGAGTGAAGGAGGGTTTAACACTTGGTTGGTTATCTGAATGATTTATTTCTAAGAATTTCAACTTCACTGTGTTATTCATGGGATTCAACGATTCAAGAGGGTTAGCTCAAACGGGGGTGTGTGCTGGGATGGATTTGATGTTTCTTCCCTAATCATGTTGTGTGTAGGAACACATGCTGAAAAATAGAGTGTTTTTCTGTCGAATGGGATTGTGGTCAGCCACGGGATTCCTTAAACTTTTATGATAAGCTGCGAGAAGGATCAAGTTTGACAGCGTGATAATTGAATATGATTTATCAGGATTTCATGTATGGAGCACAAACGCCTTGTAAAAAACGATTTCCTCCCCTTAAAAATGATGACTTTCCAATTCCCTGAAATCCTCGTCAATTCTGTCCTTTGAAAACCCACACATTTCTTTGTTTCCAGGGCTGGTGAGCCTATCCTTTCAAACACTTGAGTGACTTGCCTCTATGATTATATATAGCCATTTAATCGAGGTCCTGATTCATACTATGGAGGCCGGTGAATGAGCTGGTGCTGTTGTATGGAACTTCACTGAAGAGGAAGGGAGTTGGTGAGGCTAATGCTATTGTAGAGAGCGCTTGGAAAATAAATGTCCATACTTCGTTATTTCGTTGAGATTATCAAGGAGGCCGTTTTGTTGAATCGTTGAGGCAAGCTTGTTTAGTAGCTGGTGTGTGCTGCTGTTACGACTTCTCATGAAAAGAGTCTATCGCAGTATACAATTTTAATGGAGACGGAGATCCGTTCAAATCTCATCCACCAACTTGGCTGACACTCCCGCGATAGGGGACTCTTGACATTGTAACGCTGACCGAGCCGAAAGAGAAAGTAAATTCTGTGTGTTATTATATGTGTTTACGCCTCATAAGACGAATTTCAGCAAGGACATTACTAGCAAACACAAACCAGACAATGCTCTATTATGCAATAGCGCTCCTACTCGGTTGTCAGTGAATTGGTTGAAGTGGAGGGAGAGAAGTGAGCAGCGTAACAAGCTCGTTCTCGGTTTCTCTCGCTCTCACCATTTTTTTACTACATGCCCTCCATGTGGACTGCTTGAGAACCGCAGAGAGTTCGCCATTCCTAAGTAACAGATTGACGTGGGACTGCAGCAGAAAATTTGAGAGATGGAGTGAAAGGAGTGGGATGAGGTTGGATGTGGTGACTTGACGGAGGATAAATGGATGAAGATATTTACTCGCATCATATGCTACATGCGTATATGCATAATTAGTAGAAAGTGTAGTCTGGAAACAACTTCAGCTTCAATCTCTATAGCCTACATCTTTCCTCTCAGCTGGATCACAATCAGAACCAGCTACAGGGAAAGAGACACTGAGGTACGCTCCTAGAGTAAAATTTAATATTATAATGTAGACCAGGAGAAAGGCAGAAGTAGTAGTTGATATGATCACACGTGCATGTAAACCAGAGTCTCAAGTTTTTGACCAGGAATAACAATACGCAGCAGCAGACTGCTGTCTAGTCAATTGGCAGAGCTTCTCCTCTGTTTTTTCTTGTCCTTGTCCCTCTTTTATCGTTGCGGATGATTTCACACAGAGGTATAGTGATTTCATGAAAGCAGATAAACATGAAAAGAGTTTACAGATTTCCTCCCCACTCTCACTTCAGTAGAAGGGAAAGAGATGCATATTTATCCGATTTCCATCCCAATGAACATACACCAACAACTATTCTGATTGAAATGCATGCTCAACCATGGCTTCTGCACGGAGGCAGGAGGAAGAAAACAAGGAACGAGGGAAAAGTGGAGGTTTCCGGTGGAGTTGTATTTTTGGTGTGACAAATGCCGAGGAAATAGTAAGAGACATACCTACGCGCATATACTCATTTATGAGTTGACTAATTTAAAACACATTCGATTTGGTTTACTGCGAACATCGTATAAACCTTGGTCTCTGGCTCTCTGCTTCATTTTACCGTTTGCTTGACTCTCCCCGTTTTAAATGCTAAAGGTAAACTAGAGCGAGGATTCCTGTTGACGATGATGCTGTTCTGGTCGTTCAATAAAAATGGGAGAGCACTCGCGTTTCCCAACCCTGCGCCTCGGAGACGCTCAAAACAATAATAAAAAGGGTAAATTGTTCATTGAAATTGCAAAATTTGCTGGGAGAGAAATTTACTGTAGCCTCAGCCCCACTCCACACATTCCTGCTTAGCAAAATCTCAAAGAAGGGGAGAGGAGCACAAGGTCTATATTTTCCGAGAGAACTTCGTAACGCCCACACCACTTTCACTCACTGTGGAGTGGAAAGAGCTGTAAATATAGTGATGTGTGTGTGTAATCACAATCCCGTAAATCATAACTACGCAATAAAGAAGCCAGAAAAATAAATGTAGGTTGTGTTACGTGAGGTTTAGGAGAACAAGTGTAAAAATGGACAAGCTCTAGTTTTTTACACACCCAGTCATACTAATAGTTTGCAAGGAGGTTATTCTTCTGCGTACTGTGTTCTCCCCAGAGGGTTATCATCATGGTGATGGTGCGAAGAGAGAAAAGGTGATCAAGTAAACGCCGAAAAGATGTGGGAGAGCGGAAAAATAAATAACCGTGATGGTTTCTGATGTGTTATTTGACAGGCTTCATACTGTAAAAGGGGCATGTATGGTGGTCTGATGATAGAGATCATGGTGTGATGATTTTTAAAACTTTGTGTGCTCCCATAAAATTTCTGCGTTTCCTGCTCCCTGCCTTTTTGTGCTTTATTAATGTACACATAAATATTATTATCATTATATCACCATTCTTTCACTCGTATTTCAATTAGCGTCTGTGAGGGCAGGGAATTTTTGCGTCATTTCATATCACAACACATCACAATGCACATCAACTTGACTGGAGAAATAGTGAATATAACTCAAGAGTGATTTGGTGTTTTTTCTTGTCCTTTAAAACGCTACAAGACACTAAACCCTAGTCCCATTTCGGTAGTATTGTGCGTATGTACATATGCGAGTGGAGAAATAAAAATGTGTGTACAGTTTAGTGAAAGTGGTAACATGTTTTGTGGCATTATATCTGTGATAAATTACTTTTCTCTTCCTGCTTTCTCCATCGTGTGCGCCTACGCCACAGATACGGATTTATTCGTGAGGTTCGTCTCAAATACAAGGTAAGTCATTCTGAGGAGTTATTGCTCGCTCTCATGTTTGATTTGATGTGAGGGACGTTAAGAAAATTGCACAATGTACAGTTGGAGTGGTGCTGTGATGATGACGGGATCGATTGTTTATAATGCTGACCTAGCCTACGGGCATGCTGTATATTGGGTGGTTGGGGGTGTTGTTAGATGAAAATGTGAGTGGTGGCCGATTACTGTAAATAGCAGAGTGGATGGTTGCGACTCGGAGTTCGAGGGAAAAGGGATTATTATATATCTTCAGAGGAGGAGGGGATAAAGAAAAGTTTACGCGTGGCTCGAGTGAGTGCTCCGTGATCGTAAAAAAGTCATATTGTCTTTAGAACTTTCATCCGTAAAAAATGTGTTATGGTTGCATTGCCATAGTGCTTTGTTGTCGTCCTACGCAGTAGAAGTGCTACAGTATTGCTATGTAAGTTCTTTGAGGAATGAGTAGACAATAACGAGGTTTTCTTACTGAAAAATTTCGACGTACAAGGTGAATTAAAACGCGTTGTGCTCACTAAGAAATAAAAGGTTTAAAGAAAAAATACAAATGTTCAATACGAATATATGGTAATGAATGAAATATCTAATGTCAGTTATACGAGAAGGATTTTTTCAACAACTTTTCACTATACCACTATCCAAGGCAGTCCAGAAGAGACGCATATTTAGCAGGAAATGTCTGCTGCCTGCATATTACCAACATATTATTGCATTAAAGTGTTTTCCTGCTCGAAGAAATTTTTCCAGCCATTCATAGAAGTTAAATTGCAGATTAATGAGCTTTTCACAGTTGATATTACAATCTAATCTTCTATTCCGCAAACAAAAAATTGGGGTGTGAAGAAGTTTGGTCTACTACATCGGAAGAGGGGAAAGGAAACGGTGAGATTTTCAATTTGTAATCTGTCAAGAAACCTGCCAGTGTGATGAAGCTTCTCTTGAAACAGTCAAAGGAAGACAGCAAAGCAATGTTCATATGCAATAGCGTGCATACAACATGAGTTGAAATGTGTACGAATACAACCCACAAAATCACGCTTGCAAGTTGGCGCACACACAAAACACACGATTTTGCTTTGACTCTCGCATTTGAACTGGTGTACTTCACTATTTATTGCTACATTAAAAATGATTTTCTGGGACGCTGTTATTCAACAGCGTTAACTACAGTGAGTGATGATTCAGAATTAATAAAATTCAAAGCGTGGCGGTAGCATGCTGGCTGAACTCAAGGAAACAATTAATATTTGATGCAATTAATATTTAGGAAAACGATGTTTAACAAAATTTCCACAAAAATTGAGTTTGTCCCTTGCGCACTTACATTGAGTGTGTGTCACTCGACATGGATTCAGTTGAGACGCTCTCTGAGCTTGATAGAAACTGTCTTTCGAAGCGAATGTGTCAATTTACTTTCCATTTTCTCAGAGGAAACAGGATTCATTATGGAAATCGCGCAGCAATCCACTTTTCGCGTCCTCTGAGGTGCTGAACGGACACCAAGCGTTCCGAAATATTGTTTAGACGCACACGACTGGCCAGGCATTTCCTCACAAGCTCACTAGTAGAATAGAGACGTTAATAGGTAGGCTTTTTTCCTCTTGTAAGGTTTTCGCGCTATTATACCTAATATAGGACAATGGTAATCAAATTAGTGAGACTCCATTAGCAGAGAGAGAGGGAGAGATGTAAAGTCGTAATGAAAGGTACTTTGTAGGATCCCCAGAGGAGGGATGTGAAAAAGAGTGGTCTTCTTGGCATGCATGTAGCACGTGAGGATGACGACAAGAGAAAGCTAGGTCGAAGGACTAATAATGGCTAGGTAGATAAATGCATGTGTATAGAGAGCAAAAACAATTAGACGTTTTGTGCGAGTGGGAGTAAATACGTAGTTAAATTCAGAAGTCACTGTCAGACTTTAAATCGAATGCAGTTTGTGTTTATACAATGATTTCTATATAAAGCAGCAAATGTTGGAGAAATGTAGGGACAACAATGTTTTATTTTTAGACCCCTTATACTACAGAGGGTTCGTGGTAATTTTTTGCACAAAGTTGTGGAAATTCGTTACGCCAGAGCGAGCCACCAAAGGCGCTCATTACAAACGCGTTATTTCCCATTTGAAAATTCCTCAGAGAGGAATATTCAAAACAGTTCAGCGCACTTATCGAGAAGATATTAGCTAATTCCCCATAAGAAAAAATCCTAGTTGTTACGATGCTCTAATTCCTTGGAGTACAGAAAATTCCTGAATGCCCATTGACAGAGAAAGTGGTAACATTCATTTGCTTACTACGAGGTCTGCTAGGAAATAGTTGTCAAGCTAAATACGATCTTTAATCTCTTGCCGCACAATGATGGTGTGAGATATCGTCCACTGATGCAACCTGCTCTGGAAAAAGTAAGTATATGGTAACCAAGTTCTTTCTGTCTGGCTGCACCTAATTTTTGACTGATTTGGAAGGTGGAGATTAGAACCATCACGTCGAGGAGTTCTCATTGTCTCGCATGTAATAGATACGCAAGACATGGTCATTACTTCAGAATATAACTACGTATATGGCTCATCGAATTCTTTCCAATCAAGGCTAGAATACGACAAGAGCATGAAAGTGGAGCAAATGACAGATACCGCGAGAAGTACTTTTTTGTATGAAATGTCACAGGTTCCTAATATCATATCGGTTGTCGAGCGTGTGTTGTCAACAAGCATCCTTCACAATCGATTTTTTCTCTATCCGAGTCCCTTTCGCTGTCACTCACACCACATCCATTTTGCAGCCCTTACAATTATCCGTGGAAATCGGCATTCATTAGCAGGCCAAAACGCTACCACACCGACCTCAACATCAATGACAGGAGACGGTTTAGAATAGAGCGAAAAAGTTGAGGAAGCTTCCGCTATTTTGTCTCCACGGTTTTCGAGACAGAGAAAGAGATAGCCAACGCTCTTCTCTTCAAAGTTAAATGAGGAAATTTATCAGATGCATACTCCATCGTTGCCAGTAGATGCTTCCTACACGGGGCATTGTAGTTTCTCAGCCAGAGCTATAATGGATTTTCCATGTATTTCATGTGCCACTGGCAGAGATGTCTGTGGACTGGTCATAGTTGAAAAAATTAACGCGGTTTAGCTTACACTATCCCGCACCATGCACCCTGGAGCGTCCTTTAATATGTAATTAGAGTTTTACTAGCCTCCACAAATACACGCATTTCTCTCTCTCGAAAAGGATTTACGGAAACCTACACCCTGCGCTTCTCACCTAAATACATCGTTTTAGTAGGACAAGGGAACATTAAAATCCAATCCTTTGATTGTGTTTTTAGGAGACACACGTATTCAATGTCTGTCGTTAGCTAACCAAACTTTCTATTCTGCACAGGAAAACATCCTGTCGACGACACGAATGGGTTGCACTCGCGTCGTAAATTAAAGATTAAGAAAATGAAATTCAGAGAGTGGGAGGCGGCTGTAAGGGTGAGGAGGTATGTGGTTGTTTTTTGCCTGGGTAGTGTATACCACGAGTTTATAACAGAATCAGAACTCACTACTTCACTCGTCTATTGTAATTGTGCACAGTATTGTGAGCTATTCTTTCTGCTGAGTCTATTCCAAGGAGAAAACGGAGTACGACACTTCGCGACAAAGCTGTTCATTCTCATTACATTCAATTTCTCACCTACATTCTTAGAAAGACGATTGTGCACTTTGTACATTTCCGGTCACTTATCAAAACGAAGTGTGAGTTTTGTCGTATTATGTTAGCCAGGAAGATGAACGGAAAATAAGCAATGTAAAAACATATTTTATGAGAGACGAGTGAAACTGAATTTAGAGGTCAGGCCGAATCTCAGACCATTTGCTGTCTTTGAAAGAGCAGCAGCGACGCCACACCTTTGTTACCACTCACTCATTGGGGAATGCGTTCCGACTACAAATGTCGTATTTCGTAAGAGTGAGAATAAAATGCCTCTCTGCATTTTGTGGGTGAATGAGGAGAAAAGTGTGCTTTTAATGCGAATGATTGGATTGGGGTTTACTCATGCACGCCGGTTTAATGACCGTTTCGCGGTACACGACCTCGGTGAAGCTTTTACTGCCGCTTTTAACTAGCCAAACGAATGTTTAGACTCTTTTGACAATCATTTAGCTTATGTGCTATGTCTGTATTCACAAAGTGTGTTCTCAGAGTGTACGCAGTCTTCAAAGGATAGCTAGACGTATCTGATGATATGTTTATACTAGGCCCTCTGGGCACGCAGGCCATGAGTACCTCAATCTAGGACGCTAAACCAATTGAATTTACGGGGACATACTCAATAGTAAAATATTAGCCTAGCCCCGTTTTAATTGAGTGGTTACTTTCCACCTTCGCAGTTAATCTGCGCGTCATCCCTATTTTTTCCAGCCTTTTTCAAACAAAACTTGCTATCCATCGTATTTAATTATGTAGTGTTGTTACGATTAGTTTAAAACATATTTTAGTCACAGTAATTTTTCACAATAGCTCTTCACTGTGTGCATGATTTAGGCAGTATTTCAATCCACTAGCGAATCAGTCATTTGCCACCGATTCAAGTAGGATCACATTAAATTTAAGTAACTCAAAAGCAGCGATTTTGCATACCACAATGATTCCAATGCTCATAAAAAAATCTGAGACATTCGTTGCACGTACAGACAGACGCTAGGAGAAATAAAATTGTGAGCACGTTCCCGGTTTCTCTCCGTTAGTTTAAACAATTATAAAAACACTGCACTAGATTTTATCACTCGGGAGGAAGATGCGCACAATCATAATATTGAACAAAGTGAGCAGTTTTCTATTTTTTGTTAAAACATCTAATCTAAAACAACTAATCATCATACATGGGCATTACAACTGTCCGATTAACAGGAACGACTTTTATATATAAAAAAGATAAAAATTCAGTGTTATGATCGACAGAACAGCATTAGGATAATAATCACGGTCACGGCGGAGGAGAAAGAACGAGATACCACTCTTCGTCGCACTAGTTTAGTAAGCGGCTTTGTACGTCCGTTGAATAAAACTTTCCTGTTTCATTAGTACGCTCTGAGTTTTCAAGGAGAGAGACATCAAAGACACAACAAAAAGCGAAAGCAATGCTAAGGTAAACCAGACGAGATAGCTAGAAAGAGGGAAAGTATGAGAGGAGTAATATATGAAAATCCATTAAAATGGTTTATAACCAAACACAGGAAAAACAGTCACTCACAACTTGTTATTCTTCCGAGTTCTCTTCTCCTCCACTTGGTGGGTTCCATGTACTCAATTGTGCAAGCTGTGAGTTTCGAACGCGACGGCGAATTTATGAGTTCCAAACTTACCCTGAAACTGAAAACGTGAGCCGGCAGAATCCCAGTGTCTGTTTGCATACAGCACTCATTTGCTATTAGTTTACAAAGCTTTTCATCTTGATAGTCTTTTCATGAAACTCTTGAAGATTGACTGGAAACTTACACAGGTATAGTAGAAAAGCCCCTGAAAATACCTTTAACATAGCCTAACCATGTGCTCGCCAACTGTATAAATACATACTCCCCCTTCTCACAATCATAGTAATTCGCAATGAAGGATTTGAATTTTTAAATTTTTTTTTAAACCGGTTCCGCTGAAATAGAGGAAGCGTCGTTTGATATTTTGAAGGAGGATTAGCAGAAGGATTATCAAACAAAAAACATAATATTTCCGTTTGTAGCAACTGTTGGAATTCTGCTGCTACGAATGTGAAGTAACGAATTGGTTAGTACATAACAAAGGTTGCAAATACTCACGGAAATGTTTCTACTCTCCAGACATCAATTTGTTAGAATTATTAGTAGATTGTGAATTATTTATATCTAAATGGGCCATTCTTACAATAGTGATTTTCATCTATTTGTTCTCGAAGAACAAGTAGTCACAAGGTGCTCTATTTTGTATTCAAACTTCAGCATTTCTAGTTTGAGTTTGTAAGACCTTCCTTTTCCCTTGGGATGATCATTGGGGAAAATCAAATGGTCGTCAGAAATGGGTTGGAATTGGTTGATCGAGGCGAAGGTGCTCTAAAGGAGCAGCCCAATCCAGATGTTGTCGTACCGTTTCATTTTGCAGACTCTTCCTGTAGGAAAAATCCAGGAAAACGTCGTGTCGTACAGGGAAAGAGAACGGAAAGCATTTCCGTTGTGATTGTTAATCATATTGTAAAGGATGATGGGAATGGGCCGCACAAATCCCTTCCAGAAGTTCGCAATAATCCCATTATTTTTTTTGAACACGTAGTCCACGTCTTGAGAGAAAGGAAAGTAAACAAGTTTCTCGCATCAATACGAAAAGTCCTTATTGACGACACCTTCCTCTCTCCTCTCACTCTATAAAAATGAAGCATTGAATTCTCTATCCGTCTGGTGAAATGACAAGAGGTTTCCCAAGGAAAATGATCAACGAAGCAAGTTGTATCTCTTTGTCACAATGTTATTCTTTTTGTGGTTGTCTTGAAGTCATTGGGGTCGTTTTCGCTGCGTATTTCCGAGAGTGCACCTAGGATAACAGAGAACTGCACTGACTGACTGAAAAAAGAAAAACATTGTAATGAAATTGGTTAACCAGGAAAGACACTTTCCCCTTCTCCCTAGACAATAGGCTGTCCATAGTGTTACCAATTTACCACCCACTCCGATCACAATTGTCATATTACGGAGTAAATATTGCGGTTATACACTTGGGCGGTCAAGATTGTGGGAAATTGGGGAAAGTGGTGGGGAGAGAATACGCTGTTTCTTTTTAGCAATAAATAATGCATCAACGGGAGACACGTATAAATAAATTCTTTCCAACTTTCCTTTTTAGTCTTTCTCTTGAATTCTGGCCGTGGCTCATGAACCCTTGTCCAATTTCCTATAAGCCATCGAGAATACGGGCCCAAATTTTATCTTCTTGATTCTAGTAGCATCAGGTGTAATTTGGGTTTGTCTTACAAGGATTTTCTCCAGTACACTGAGGAGTGACGGGTCAGCACTTCGTGTTTGGTCATTAGTCTGTCGTAAATTTGAGCACGTGGTAGATAAAATGGGATAAAGGACGAAAAACTTCACTTGACAAGGGGTGCTTGTGGAACAGAACAGGGTCTCATAAAAGAATGAAGAGTTGCGATGATTTAGCCTGGTGGGATTATGATAGTTGGGATAGCTTCTTCAGTCACCAGCAGATTTGAATCGTTCTGCTCTGAACTTTTGTCTTACCCTCTTACCGATGAGATTAAGTGACTCATTTACTTTAAAATAAAATTCTTAGTATAAGACAACTCGTTAAATATTTTGCATTCAATAATTATTGTTAGTGAGCAAACGGAGGTGTACGTATTTCACGAATCAGATACGTTAATCATAATTAAATTTTCCTTCTTATATCCAAATCTTGTTAAATTGCCTAATGTGAGTTAAAATTCAAATGCAGTTTCATTATTTTAATTAAACATTTTGCTGCACGCACGTCTTAAATTAAGACGCAATAGTAGTATTATGATTGTAGTAAAATTAATGTAGTATCATGCATCACAACACAAATCACGTCAGTAACTGCAGTGGTGGAGTGGAATGAATGAATGAACGTTAACTCTGATACAGGCACGTCGCTCTAATCAGTTTAGAACGATATACTAAGGGTGAACTCTCCTAATTTAGGCAACTTTTCGAGCTTGCCATGTTTTATTTTTCACGGTTTATTATAATTTGCGAGTTGTTCCTGGTAGCCCTGTCCTTTAGCT
>JAHZMW010004225.1:0-28285 GCA_027743745.1 Alloscopus bannaensis | reverse complement strand
TGTAGTTTAACGTAGGCCGTAAATGAGTGGTTCTATTAATTTGCAACGGGGTTTACGTGAAAATAACGAAATTTATTTGTACATATATCATATAAAATAATATTCAATTGTACACAAGATGTACCATTTCACAATTCAAATGTACAACTTTTTCTGTTCTGAAATTTTTTTGGAGTTCCAAAACATATACACACGAAGTTTAATTGGAAACTTAATTAACTAATTGTTATGGCGTCAAATAGGCGTGCAGATTCCTCCTCTCGGTATAAGCAGGCTATAGATAAACATGTTCTTCTTGTCAAATAACATGCGTTAATTTAACAGCCACATCAAACGAACTTAATGCTGAGTTTCAATTTATTTGAATTACGCATTTAGGTTAACTGCGTTAAAATCAAGAACCCAATGGAACATCATATCATATTTTTTGTAAGGAGTCTTTCATATTCCTTCCCTCTTGTAAACTTCGAAAAAGTCACAGATGCTATAGCATATGTTAAAAAGAGCAGTGACGACAGTAAATGTGTGCCACTTGGAATACATGGAGAGTTTTTACAGTATCTAGCAATACACGCATCCCTCAAAAATTTAAAAGTGCCACGTGCACTCCACTTTATAAAAACAAAGGCAAATACAGTGCTAGTTCCTCTTATTGAATTATACATATATGGATTAAGCTTCTTAGCTAAAGTCTTTGAAAGAATAGTTTATAATCGATTATAGAGTATGACATTATAAGCATGCATTACAACCAGCATTGTGCTAGACCATTCAAGTGAGACAGCGGAAGCGTTCTTCACGCAATCAATATTTGACATTAATGATAAGCCTTGAGGAAACGCAATTTTGGTGTTCGTCGCTTTTACGAAGGCTTTTGATAGTATAGATCATTGTATGTACTAAGAAAATTAATTACGTTTTTTTAATCACGAGATCGATCCTTAAAAGGTACGCCTTCTTCAGAATTTTTTCAGAGACAAAACATTTAATATAAAACTAAATTAAGCGATTTTATGTCAGAACACTACTCTATCCGATCTGGTTGGTCGGGTCGGCACTAGGTCCCTAATTTGCTAGCAGTTTCTTTCCAATGTAAACGAAGCATTATCTTTTCCATTTACGCCGTTTGCTGATGATTTAGTATTCTGGGTAGATGGCACACAATAAAGAAGGGATTTCAAAAATCCATGAATTTTATACTTGTATAGTGAAGCAAACAAATTAACAATAAACCATTTGAAAACCAAAGTCCTGGTTTTTCACATATCCAATGACACAAAATCAAAAAACCTACTTGGTAATTTGATCAGACTGAACAATACAAATATAGAAGTGGTAAATGAATTTAAATACTTGGGGGTTCATTTACACTCAAATCTGAATTTTTCAAAACACTACAAAAGCGTAAAATAGAAAATTAATTCGGCTATAAAGAGTGTGCTTTCTCCTCATAAATGTTCTTCGCAAAATGTAATAAAAATATTTATTTAGTGTTACATGGTAACTATTATTGATTACTGCATATCTATGTGGTCAGTACAAATTGAAAATCAACTCAACTCAATTCCGCAAATCATCAATCGATTCGTACTGGTATACTTTCACCCACGACTCAACAAAGGCAAACAAAGACGAACTAATTGTTTGAAATTCGAAATTAATAGCATACTTGCAAAACTAAACAGATTTACCATATCAGAAAAAGGAAATTATCTTTATGTAAAACTTGTATTGTTCAAATTTGTATTCATAATTTTCTTCCGGTGCTTTTGGTTTATCATGTTCTGTTACTGTTTGAAGCTTAGTTTAGTTTCAGTAAGTGAATTTCGGCTTCGAAGCAAAAAGAAACTTGCCACTCCTCTCTCATCTTTTCACTTTATGACATTCCTGAGCCTGCTCGCCGACTAGTTTATGTGAAAAGAAAAACCTGTGTCAGTTGGCTCACGACTCTCCCAAAATACACAATACGAATAGATGAAAGACTGTGACTCTATGAAGTGACCCTACCCTGCTACTTTCTAACTGTAAACACACGTATATACCGACATTCACTCCTATATTCCATTGCATTGCATCTCTCTCACTGCGTACCAATTCCCTTTGCACAACATTGCCACTACGAAAATCATCCCATTACTTACCTGTTTAGCTTTTGGATTAGTATGTGCGGATGAATTTGTTGTACACTTGCTCACAACCTGCCCAGCTTAAACCACAATAACAATGTAGAAGTGTGTACGCCAGAGAGATCAGATAACGGGGAAAGAGACGACACAACTTTAGTTACACACAAAATTCGCTGCTACCGAAGGCGACAGACAGACGTTGTTGAATGATGTGTGTGTGTGATATTGTAATGAATTTGATACATTTTTTATACTGACAATATTTTGATATGCAGCAAATTTATCCTAGTTTTTAAAAGGGTTTATGTTCTGTGCAGCTTTTCAAAAATCAGTTAGTCAGTTAGTGGATTAGTGTGCAGGCAGTAGTGTCGAAGATTTGGTGCGTTTGATAAACCTCGACAGAGTGGAAGTGCATACGAGAAAGGCACGCTGACATCGTGATAGTTTTGTATAAAAAGGGGTGCTTCAACTTCAAAGGATGGGTGAGAAACTTGCGTTTTGACACTGTGTCATTGTTTTTTGCATGTAGATTAATTGAGGAGGAACAGGACTGTTCTTGGTTGACGGTGACGGATTTCTTCAATTGTCAGCAACGAAGGGATGGCATGAATGAGGGATGTGACGAGGGTGACATCATCTCCTCGATGACGTAGAAAGGAAGGAAAGAACGACGATTAGTAAATGGATATAAGCTGTTTGCTTGTACAGTGTGATGTGGACCGCTCCTGAGTGTCACGAAGGGAACGCATCAAGTGCTTCTGAATTTCCATTCTCCATAGCCTTCGTGCTGCTCGTCGTCTGGTAGGAGGAGTTGAGGAATTTCATCAGCATGTTTCAGTTTATGCGAAAATCCGATCGGGATCGAGACAGGGACAAGAAGACGGGGAAAGTGGAAAAAATGGAGAAGGTTGGGTTTGGGAAGAAGGTGAAGGACAAGTTGTCTCCCGAGGATCTTCATCGGTTGGATGAGATCCGGAGAAGTTTCAAGCTGGGCAAGGGCAAGAAGGAGAAGCAAAAGTTGCCAAGTGGAATCATTGCGGACTACAGTGAAAATTTTATGCAGCCCCCGACTCCGTCGAGTCTTCAGCGCTCTCCCAGCAACAAGGATCAGGATGGGTTGCCCAGTATAACGCATTCGGATAGTAGCGAGTCTTCGTTGTCAATTACGTCCGTGACAAGTCCGAAGGAGGAGAATGTTAGCACTCCCAGCGTCGTGTCACGTGGTGGTCCAGGTGTGTTTGTAAACAGTAAGTACCTAACGAGTTGGCATGCACGGTGTTTGCTTGTTGCTGTAATGCATCCTTGTTCCTTATCATTCTTGCAGCGAAACCCCCAAGAGCTTCTCCAAAGAGTCCGCCTCCCGTCCCTCCAAGACAGTCGAGCAGTTCTCGATACTCTGGGGATTACGGAATGACTGACATGTCTCATCCAGGTCGTAGTCCGTCAAGACCTCCGACGTCGGCCAGTAGTTCCAGTTTCACCCCGAGTTATGTGACCCCTCCCCAAAGTCCTTCGCACAACGCGTTGTCGTTGGCAAAGTTTTACCCGGAACCAGAGCTAGACTTTAGTGACCAATTGCTTCCAAGTGTGACGTCGAAAGCAGGGTGCTGCAGGACTATCGTCGTACAAAGACAACCTACGGGTGATTTTGGCTTTTCGATACGAAGGGCTAGCGTAACTGGAAAGGTGAGTGACTCATTTGGACAAGTATCGAAATTGGTTGGGTTGAAAGACGGACGTTATACACAGAGACTTCAAAATTGAATTTGTCTCTAACTACAGGGAGGAGTGCCAGATGCAATACTCTACGTGGAGCCCACTCAAGGAGCACTTCCACGAGATTATAGTCAGGAGTTTTTGCTTCCTGGAGATCGTCTAGTAGCAGTCAATGCCGTGTCTGTTGAATCTAAATCAAGGGACGACGTAATAAATTTGATCAAGTCCTCCCAACAAAGCATAACGTTAAAGGTAGCAGATAGATGCAATACATTCTTTTTTATTGAGACTATCTGGAAATTTAATGTTTGAATCACGCTCATCCTTTAGGTTCTTTCATGTTTGCACTGGATTGAAAATGTAGTTGACATCAACCACGATCCCGTACGTACAATTGGCGAATGTATTTCTTTAAATTACATTCATATACACGATTATGATTGTAAAATTAATCAGTTCAATAAATTTGTATTACAGGACGACGAGTCTTGTCGAAGCCGGTCATCCATTTCATCGGATTCCATTTGGGTGCTGCACAAGAACGGTTTCATTAATGCGCGTCTTACGAAAAAAGCCGATGAATCAGGGAAATGTTCTGTCCGCCTTGAAACGGGCCAGAGTTACGAAGTCAGCGAGGACGACATTGAAAACGTATGCATGTCCACACCCTTTTATCAGTGGACGCATGATTGCATTCATTCTGGAATTCTAATTGATACGTTAAATGCTTTAGATGAACCCCGTTAATTTGGATCTGACACCGTACTGTTGGAACCTCAATCTGATCAACGAGTCATCCATTCTTCACACTTTGCGCAACAGATACTATGCTGCTCTTCCTTGCTCCCTTGTATCCAATACTGTGCTGACCTACTTGACAAAGAATGCTATTGTGGATTTGGATAATCAGCGTCACCTGAAATTAGTTCCGCAACCATTCACGTCGTCCAAACTTTTACCAAACTTGTATTCAGTAGCGAATCAGTGTTACAAATCCATGATAATCAACAAACGAAATCAGTCAGTTGTGTTTCAAGGACAATCAGATGGTTTGACCAAACGGGAATGTATTAAAGAGATTCTCAAGTATTTGGCAGAAACCAAGACGTTCAAGTCTGAGAAAGTCAGTGTGGTTTCCTCGACAAATGGAAATATCGCCGTTCCTAGTTTCGCAGAAAGATTGAGTGCAATGCACAATATTGTGGAGTTTTTCTGCACGGCGTACGACAGCTCACAGGAGAAATCCACCGTTATGTATAACGTCGAGTTTGACTTGGGAGGGAGAATGATGGGGATCAACACTCAGGTACTGTAGTTGATGATGTACACATTTAATTGATCCTGGTCCGTTGGTCATGCCCAGGATTTTAGCAGGAGATTATTTTGTTAATTGTAGATATTCTGCCTGGATATGGAACGTCTTTACGATGGAACTTACTTCACAGTCATTCAAGCCCTTCATGATTTGTCTACGTGCCCTGTAGATACATTGGGTCCATACCTTCCGCTGAAACAATTGCGAAAAGAGCTTTTTATTAGCGAGACTGAACGGGAAAGTGGAAATCTTTCCACCCCATTTTTTACGTCGGAAATTTCTAGTTCGACAGACCCCGTCGCTAATCTTCACAAGCTAACGAGTATTCTCTCAGCAATGGTGACCTTGGGGTTGGGAGAGACATTTACCAAGTCCATTTGGGCAGTATTTGGAGCTGTTTACCATTTAGGTCACGTGGTTGGAACTGTTGCGAACGCCCTGCTCAACGGAAACAAAAGCTCGTCTAAACAAATTGAGTGGGGGCAACAGCATTTCAAGAGTGCGTGCTCATTGCTTGGACTCTCACTGGATAACGTGGAAAAGACCTTGGTTATGGAAGAGCACGACACGTCCAGGGTCAGGAACGTGCTAGGATTCTCCCTTGGTTTATACGCCGAAGCTGTGAACTCTCTTTTCACAACAATAAATAAGTCAAATAGTGTAGGCTTTCGAAATATTCAGTGTTTGAGTATAAGTTTGGTGCAAATTGGGGGCTCCTCAACAGAAAATGGTGCAAGGTACGTTCTAAGTAACAGTTCTACAGATACAAGCATTTAAATATAAAACAAGGTTAATTAATTTTTTCGTATTTTTTCGTAGGTTTGGAGACTTGTCTACAAATTACTTAAATGACAGGATATCGAAGTTAGTAAAAGAGTCGAACTATGATCGTCTCAACAAGCTGTATCGTTCCGAAGGCATTGATTTACTCTGCCAATCAGACAGTTCCCCAGGATGTGCAATGTCAACGGATGGTGGGGGATTGAAAGACGACGATTCCCTTTTTGGTCAGTATGATTCCCTTCCACTACTAGACTCATTTCCGTCTGCAAATAATACACAGCAAACCAAAGGGAAAGGATTGCTGTACTTTCTTGACGATGCTAAAGAGCCTGCCCGATGTTTGGAAAAGTTTGAGAGTGAGTTTTATGGGGAGAGTCAGTTTCGAAGTTTGTATTGTGCAGACTTCCGAAATACCACATTGACACTCGCACAGGCGAACGGGACGCGAATTGTGGAATACGATATTAAACGTATTTTGCATCATGTGGACGTCGCTGCTGCGTCAAAATTTACAAATCTTCTTGTTCAAGAGTCTCAAAAGTATGAAAATATTTGCTATGGGTTAACCATCTATCACATGTCAATTCCCTTTCATTCCATTTCCTGAAGCAATAACACTTGTCAATTTTTACTTTTCGTGTAGAGATAACATCAATTGTATGTTTCTCAAGTCAACGAACTCTGTCATTGGGATATGTTTGGCGTCTACAGCCTCAGACATTGGATTGCGAAGGGCATCAAGTATTCGGAGGAATTACACAACAACATGGCAGAAGAAATCGGCCTCGCTCAACATCAAAGTTCAAGCTGTAAGATCTCACAGGAAGCGTGAAAATATGAACCAGCGAATATATATCATTTACTACTAGAAAAAATGGCAATGAGTGGTTCTCATTTTTTGTTCAATTTTTTTTTCTCCTGTTTTTGTAGGATTATTTAATAGAGATCCTTGGAAGAACACAGATGCTGGTAGTATGCTGCCTCAGTTCAAGTACAAATACAAATAGATCACGAACGGGAGATCTGGACGTAAACTTTTTGCGTCGTCAAGTAAGAAGCTGCTCCTGCTTCCTCAAAATCATATATTAGCCATGCTCAAATATACATGTGTTGGGCTGTGGAAAAGCAAATGTTTGTCTACCCGTAACTTATGTGGGCTGAACGATGAATATTACGATATTTTTGTGAAACAGATTCGCTCCATGAACATCCCAAATACCATTCGATATTACAAAAGTGGCTATCCACATGCTACTTTGCAGTCAGAGTTTGTTCGTAAATTCAAATGTCTTGGAAGTCCTGGGCTTTCTGAAGAAGGGGTCAATATACGTGACAGAGTTGCCGACATTTTTGACAAGCAAGACCTGCCCTCATCGGGATTTAAGCTGGGAACAACAATGGTAGGAATTTGAATGCAAATTAAGAGTTTAGTATGCAAATGATGTAAATAATAGTCGTGCGATACCACCACAGTGTTTGGAAGAAGGGGAGTTTATGAATGAATACAAATGAATGATTAGAATATCCGGCTTCTGAATGATTGTTTTATATGAGTATATTATCCTTATGAATTTTGAAGGTTTTCATGAAACCTTGGGTTCTTGACGAACTGGAAAAGAAGCAGAAACAACAGTTGGAAGTGCTTTTCATTTCCTTGCAGTCTAATTGCCGAGGGCACCTTGCTCGGCGAAGGCTGGAAAAAATGAAGGTTCGAGATGTCGCTATCCGTTGTGTTCAGAAAAATGTTCGTAAGCTTCTTGCCGTTAGGGATTGGCCATGGTGGAAGATGTACCAACAGATTTCACCGCTCATCAAGGTTCAAAGTTCACACGAGAAGCTCCAATCTGCCCAGGTACATATTAATACGGAGGAAACAATGTGCTAAAATATTACTCAATCACGTGCCCATTAGAATTCCTTTGTGGGATTCAATGACCTGTTTACTGAGAACAATGGGCCACATTGTAATTTGTATACTGTCATAAAACATGCTTTCAATTGCATCGCTTATTGCAGGATGAGTTGGCATCTTTAAAATTGAAATTCGAGAAAGCTGAAGCAGAGAGAAACCGACTCAGAGCGGAGAACGAAAAGTTGGAGATACGGGTAAGCTACAGATATTTTTTCTATCACTTTGTACGTAATTTGCCAAATCCGCTTCGCTTCAGTCCTCAGTATAGATAATCGCAATCAAAAAGATGTGTTTTGCGCAGCAGATTCCTCCCCTTTGATACATCACACATTGCTCTCTCTCTCTTTCTCCCAGCCTTAAGATGACAAACCATGAATGGGATTGTAAACGCATAAAAATCCAAGTAATTACCCTCCTCAATAAAGACTGTTTTGTCAAGGTATCTGTCAATCAGTTGAGGGGAAACTGTTTGGTTTGTAAAAAGTGTATTATATCGGTTAAAGAGAGTGCAACAAAGTGAATTTGGCAGGCGGCCAGCACAATCTAAAGACATGCGAAATATCTTTGCAGATGTATGTGTGTCCGTGTGTGTTTGAAATGTGTGTGATTCTCTCAGCTTCCCTGTTTTTTGCTCCATTTGCGATTTGGCCGAAATGCTTTGCTAAAATTAGGTGTACAACCAGGAACTCCGGAAATGCAGCCGGGATTTTAGTGTGTTAGCAGTCAATGAGGGTCAGTACTATCATTGGGTGCACACGCAGAGAACTGTATGTATGTGTCGTACGCACGAGTTATGTGACATGGTGTGCTGACGAACCTGCACCAGCTTTGCAATTCTTCACAACAACTCGTTAGTTTCATTCCAGTGGCTGGAATGAGCGTTACATAGGGGTTTCCACGTGGAAATGTAGCTTCCTGTGTGAGGGATTGAAAAGAAGTGTGCCTCGTGTGCTCTGTAGTGGAGCTCAAAGGGTTGTTATACAGGGATTACAGTGCGGTGGCAGGGATGGATTACAACTACTCGTCGAGAATCCCAGCAGTTCCTACCCTCCGCCCAAACATCCCACGCCTTTCACTCTCAAGACTCACGGATGAGGATCTGTGGGGAAGCCCGCCCTACTCCAGGGCTCAGTCTGTTGGGCCGCGGTCCATGTCTCAAGGTCCGAGGTACGACACGAGCTCAAGCAAGTACAGAAATGCCGTGAGGAATAATATTCAGAAGAGATTGGATGGCCTCTCCGCCTGTCCCGAGGATAGTGTTGTCATTCGAGCGGGCTTCTCTATTCTCCCGTCATCCATATCGAGAACGACTTTTAAGGCACGCTATGAACCCCGACCGGCTCATCAAGACCCAGAAACCGCTTCCGCTCGACTCACGGCTCAAATCAAGGACTTCCTCAAACGCTCTGATCATATTGAGCAGCAATGGTCAGCACTGAATCCTGGACAGAAGGCGAGAGACAAGATGAGTTCCTCCATTGCGATTCGAGGATATCAGATACGCCATTCAACAAGCTGGACAACGATTGATGATGACTCGTCCTTTGCCCTCAATTCAGAGGCCATGTCTTTGAACGATATTCCAAATGAGTTTGACGATAATGTACTTTCTGAGGCTAGTCAAAGTAATTTGCTTCCTCTAGACGGGCCCGAGCCCACCTCACAAGTTTCTGTAGTTAGTGAAACTCCCGTTGCAAAGATTGCTCGAAAGGTTGCATTCTATAGTTTTTGCATTTCGTTAAACGTACCGTTATAGATTTTTTAAGTAGAAACAAAAGTCCATTTCTGTGACAGAGTTTGTACAGAGGGGAAAGTTTATGTGATTTTTTGATTTCTTTGTGACAGGTCAACGAATTGAGTGCAGAGTTGGCTGATGAACAAGCAACCTCAGCGGTGACGTCGGAGAAATTGGAGCAGGAAATGAATGACAAGCAGAAGATAGAAAACCAGCTCTCGTCCATAAAGTCACGATGTCAAAATTTGGAAACAGAAAAGCAGCAATTGGAACTTGACCTGGCCTATTCGATTTCAGAGGTCAATGGAGACAGCACTCCAGATGAGTTCAACGAAGACTCGGTGTACAAGTAAGGATTTTCTCACTTCAACCAGTTTGGCATCATTTACATAAACTTTCTATTTTGAGTCAAGCATAATATTTTGGTGCACTGTATTTTAAAAAAAACTTTTTCAACAAGGCAACGATGGGAAAGGTGTAAACGCGAATTGGAAATGTTCAAGCAGAGACTAAAACAACGAGAGCAGGATCACTTAGATCAGATAATGATTCTGAAGAAGTCGTTGGAAAAGAAAGTAATGTCGCCATTTCTGTTTTATATATTTATATTTCTTTATTTGTACTGTGCGTTGTAAATTATGCGCGAGTTACTGATACGAAGTGTGTGTTTGCTTTGCAAAATACAGTGTAGTGATGCTTGGGAAGAATCTGAGGAACAGCGACAAATCGTTGCCCAGCTCAAACGAAGAATACAGAAACTGAGTAGCGAATTGTCCGATGTGAGGTGTTTGCACCAAGAGGAAGCGTCCAGGTGCGCCCTGCTGGAAAAGAAACAACGGCGCTTTGACGCTGAGCTATCCAATTTAAACGTGCAACTAGAAAAGGAGAAGATTAGCAAAGAACGAGCTATTCGAGAAAGGGATACCGCTGTGATTCAGATAGATTCCACAATAAACGAAATGCAGGTTTGTAATAAACTGCTGCTTTTTCTCATGGTTTACAGGTCATACAGGTCGTAATGTAATTCTCTGCTATAATCAATCAATAAATGGATTTAAATTATGTATGGGATATACTTGTGTTAGCCAGAGTCTTTTTACTTCCATTACAGGGTATACGACTTGAACTTCAAATGAAAGAATCCAAGCTGGCCAGTATCGAAGCAGAGCTTGAAGAAACGTCCCAACTGGGCGGAAGCAGTGAGCAGGTCAATTCTCTAAGAAAAGCCAAGAACGATTTACAACTCAAGGTTAAGGAACAGGTAAGGTTTTATTTTATGACGCAGCTAGTTTTATTAACTCGTACGATATGTTATTAGCTTACATGCATTCTTTTACAAAACACTAGGAAGAGGAATTGGACGATCTAGCTGGACAAGTTCAATCTTTAGAAAGTACAAAGCTGAGATTAGAAATGCAGATCGAACAAATGAGAAAGGAACATAAGCGAGAGGTCCAGCAGAGAGAGGAGGAAATTGAAGATGCTCGGAATTCTGCTCATAAGAAAGTTAAAGGTACGGATTAGCAAACGTGTAGTTTCATAGTTTATTAGCTATACTTATTTTTTCGGACAGTCTCATACAATTGTGTGATATTGATAAATCTGACAAATTCAGCCCTGGAATGCCAATTGGAAGCGGAGCACGAGGAACGCACCGTTGTATTAAGGGCAAAACAAGAAATTGAGCGTAAACTTTTCGAGTTGGAAGAGTACACTGCAAGTCAGACAGCGTCCAGTGAGCAAATCAGCCGTCTGAAACGTGAATTGAAACGAACTCGAGCTTTATTGAAAGATGCTCAGACCATGATGGAACAGAACAAGAATGACGTTCTTGGCAAAGGAATGCTTCGACAGCTTCGCCATCAACTGGAGGATTCGGAGTCACAGCGTGTGCGTATGAGTCGGGCTAAGCAAAAGGTATGCATTGGACGGTTTTTTAGTTTAAAAAAGTAATGTTATTACTTTCTTCCATCCCCAACCCCCAAACTTCAAACTATAGTGCATCATACCGTATTTTGTTTGTTTTACACAAGGTTGAGGAAGAACTTGCGGATGTGTTGGCTCAACTTGAAGATATTAGCAAGTCTCGTAACGAAGTTGAGAATATAAAGAACCAAGTTATGCGAGAAAAGTCAAGTTACCAAATGCAGTTGGAGGAAACAGAGGAGCAGCTAGCAGAAGTATTATTTCCAAGAAACTTATAATGATTTCTTGTATTAATTATTTGGCATACTGGACTACATTGAGGGTCTTTCCAATTAGGTTATGAAGAAATACAAGGCTGCTGTTGAACAGCTATCTGTCGACCAGAACACAATAATGGAACAATCCATTCAAATCAGTGAGTTGGAAGTAGCTACATCGAATCTTCGCGAGACAATTGCTGAGCTTTCTGCGAAATTGGAAACTTTGGAGGGTGATCAGGCATCTCAACAAATCCAGAAAAGATTCCAAATGAAGGTCAGAGAACTAGAAACACGAATGGAGCTAGAGACGACCACGAAGACGCGCCTAGAGGTTTTTAAATATTATGTTTACCCGAATATAAGATGATCGTTTTATTCCGGGAAAATTTTTGTCATGATTCATGAAAAAAATATAATTACAGGGTCAAGTGGCACGGCTCAGAGAACACATTGAAAAGTATCAGGAGGATATAAAGAATAGTCAAACGAGAGAGAACCTAGCGTTAGATAAGTGTAGAAAATTCGAGAGGCAACTTCGTGATTGTAGGGAAGAAACTCTTCGATTGTCACAGCGAGAAAGTGAAGCGCTAGGTAGGAAGAGCACATTGGAGAAGCAGCTTGAAAGTACGGAATTGGAGATTTCAACGCTAAAGGTTAGAAATGCTGTTGTTATGATGTTCTTATTGCGTGTTTCTAAAATGTTGAGTCTAAAAGTTTTGATTGCAATATCATGTTTGCAGAATGACTTGAAATTGGCTATGCAACGCATTGACGACCTCACAGCAGTAATCAAGGAGTGTGATGACGTTAGTGATTATGATGAAGACGAAGATTCCTCAACTGAATCTGTGACTTCAACTACAGAGCTCATGACAGATCCTAATCTCCCCATTGACGTTGACAATAAAGTGCGGCGAAGCAGTGACAGCGAGTCATTCGCTTAACCGCTTCGTGTACAGTTGGTGGTTAATATACTTGACTAATGTTTCTTGTTTCAGAAGTTTGTATGTGTCCAGTCCTCAAGCTGTTTACTACTGCTCCACACTAGATTAAAAATTATCATACGAATCCACAAGCCCTAACATAATATGTAAATGTATTTTACCAATTTTACACGTGTGTGAATCATATACCTAATGTAGTAGTTATGGTAGACGTGTCACAAAGGGTACAAGTTTGTTACAACCGTTTCTACTCGATTATCGTACCCTTTGATAACATAGACTAGGCTGAGACTACTAAACTCCCATTTGGACCCCATTCCTCTTCCAGCTCACAAATTATCCTTCTTCAACGAATTTTCAAAGTTGTAGCGAGTGTATTTGCTCTCCGCAATTAGATACATCAATTGTATATTACACAGATTTCTACGTTTTTTTTTGTATAGACAGGGCTGTATGTATCGAATTCAGGTAATAATTATTGTAACGACTTAATTTATTTATATTATTATGGATACCATCCACATAAGCATTAGCGTGCATGCAAACTTCGGTTCGAAACTACAAGATGAGTTTCCAGCAAATGAAATATGATTTTCGATGTGTTAAGATCATCGCACTTATCGTTGATTAAAAATCAATTGAAGATGGAGAATCACTAGTTTATGACTTTCATAACTGTGAAACTGGTTGGAAGAAGTATATCATCCAGTCTGATTGTGTAAGAATGAGATTTTCCCTAAGCGTAATTATGCTAAAGTATTGTTATGATTGTGTCGTGTGAACAGTCTGCAATATTACAATAAAGTCCTCGAAACTACGTTCATTTTACACAGCTCAAGCTTGAATTTTCTACAGAGCGGAATATGACAAATCTCAGTGTAATTGTTCTCATAAGATGTGTTACTAACAGTCTTTGCAGAAGTTGACTTTGTTCTTATTGAATTCTCCGGCATATTGATCAATTACAATTTGTCGGCAATGAAAAGTGGAGAACACAACATAATAGAAAAGAGACTTACTCTAGATGATTTATTTGATTTTTTAACTCTTTTTGTATTCAATCCTTTCCACTTTCACTTCACTATCGATTAACTGGTATACGTACGTAACCACAGTCGAGCTCTGAATATCCATCAGCACAAATGACGGAATGACACGGCTACAATAAACAAATTTAATTGCTTAGTCACATTCACCGCACGTCAGTAATGACGTATTAGAAATCGCAATCTCAGATTGTTTTCCTTACTTTTCCAGCGGATTGTAGGCTCCAGTGGCAGATCCTGGATTGATGTAAAACTTGCTTTCATGTTCATATGCCTCAAATTTATGGGTATGGCCCGTGATTAAAATATCCACGTCGAGTTGACGTTGCACCATTGCCAACGCATCTGGATCGCCCCATGGTACTATCTACAAGTAACAATAAAAAGTTGCTTTAGAACAATTTCTCCGAAGCAACATTAGTAGTCACTAAAAATGCGCATAAAGTCAACCATTCAGTTCCAACATCATCGACACAAATTAGACTGTACACCTTTCTGGGTAACTTGCTCACATTTTTGACCTGCCAAGGCATGAAACCAAATTAAGACGAATTACCATTGTAGAGTCAGGGGTCGATTTTACACAGGGACAGTCACGGAGAGCTGCTCGAGACTCTCTGGTCAGCTCTGGACTCTCTCAAAGAGAGAAGAAACCAATGAAACACACTGCCAACGGCCACAGTTTCTCCCGATTTGTCGTGACACGCCCACCGCACGAAACAGAAACACACACACCTTTATCCTTTAATGACGATGATATTGTGTTAATTCAAGAATACCACAAGTATGTACAACTCTTAAAAAAATAGGTATTACATTCAGAGAACTCTCAGTCAACTGAGCCAAATGTCAAAATTATGTGGAAACGCCTCATCGTCACAGCACACACTTTTCACTTTGTGAACAGGCTACACGGTGTGTGTACAGCACAGAACAACGTATTGAATCAGAATCGATGTCTTTATTGTGTCGAGAGAAAGAAACTATTCTTGGTAAAATGGTGATCTCTTTTTATCGTCGTCTCACCACTCAACTTAATTCTGTCCTCTTAACCCTTTCCAATCCTATTCGTCTCACTTTCCAGATCTAATGATGTAATTATAGGCAGTGCCACTAGTGCTATAAAAACTTTATTAAATATTACATATTATTGTCACTATCTGCACATCGTATCAAGAGGATGATGATGATGGTGTTGATGATTATTACTTCTCCAAAAAGCTAACCTTGTGTACATGTTGTCGCGTGAACGTCTTCCTCTTTTTTGTGCCAATACAATTTTCTGCGCTTACGTAAAAGGTATATTATTTAACAGATGAAGGCGGTAGGAATAATGGTATGGTTTAGATGATGTATTCTTTGACAGATTTTCACTGGTGACCGAATCTCTTGTTTCAGAGTCCAGAGTCATTTACAATGTGTGCAATGCACTTCAAGTATTGCAAGTTGCAGTATAAACTCATCTTGGCTTTTGGGGAGTTTGTCATTTCAGCTTTTTAAAAGAAGGCCTGAGTGCTACGAGCAAAATGTTGGGCTCATTGCCGATACGGGATAACGTGGAATGGCCGTGCATTGTGAAGTACGTACTCCTACTGGTATTATTGAATGGATACCACCTAATCTTTGGAATGAGAACTTGGCTGGTCCTGGCTATGCTTTAGAGAAAATCCTCTCTTTCTCTGGCTTGTGTCAGTCGTTGACCAAAGTGTAATAGTATGGAATGGATGAGTGAGTGGTGAGCCTGTTTCTGTCGCGTTGGTAAGATGGCTTTGCTAGCACCTTTGAGCATGTCTTTGTGGAAAGTTGCAACCAATTATGCGATTTAGCAGACCTAAAAATATTCTTCTTTTAATCATTTAAAACTTGACTGTTAAACGAAATCGTGGTATAATAAGCTTCCGGTGAGGAAAAAATGCTCTTAATTTTATAACTTTGAACTTGGTTTTACTGATGGTACATGATATTAAAGCGGTTTATATGTTCGCTAGTAAAAGCCAATATATACGTGCGGTAAGCTTTTGGTCATGTTAGAGAGAGGTGAACCTAATTGATTTTACTCCAATGAATAGATTTGTGAACACACACTGCGACTCCCATCATCTTAATCGGTTCCTATATTCATAATCACTCAATGATGTATATAGCGGCTAGACACAACGGAGAGTGAAGCCATAACTATCAGTTGTAAAATGTAGATGACGCCGTTGAGACTTGTAGTTGGTCATGTGCAGTATTCTACAAAGTGAATCTGGAGGCTACAATGTTTTTTTTTTTTAATCCGTATAGATTTTACTCTGATGACACAAAAGAGTTAGAAAGACGCAGAAGTAAGCCTACCAGCAAAAGTATATTGACTTCTTATATACATATTATATGCGGTTTTTTATTCAAAGCGATGAGAAGTAAATCTGTATGGTGCTGAGACGATTCATTTTTGTGAGCACGAAACATTACGCATTGGTCTGTGCAACAGCAGGTGAGAACAGGACAACTGAGGAGAAGCGTTCATGATCAAGAACGATGACGACAGCACATTGTAGCAACTCAGCAAAGAGTGACAAAAAGCAAGGTTGAAGAAAATGGAAGGACAATAGTTAGGCTCAAGACAGGTGGCAACTCCTAGAGATTGGATTGCTCAGAGAATTTAAACCTAATTCTCCACCGATCTCTCGCCTGAGCTGAGAGTGAAACACTCAAGATTTTTTTGTCAACCAAGTAACAGTCAAAGAACATGATGTGGATGTCCGTGAACACGTAGTAGGTACATATTATCGTGTATCATTATTAGCCAGTATTCTATTAGTAGTCGTTTTGGTGATGTAACAATACTGCTTGTTCCCACGCTTTGGTCACTTTTAGAAAGGCATTCCGTTCAGAATTAATAACTTACTGCTCACATGTCCACGATGCATACTGTGACTAAAGTGTCCAGGGAAGTAGAACCTGGACAGAGCTGTGTCATAAGCTTCTCAGTAATTTATTAATGCATATGAATTTCACAAAAACATATCTGGAATACCTATGTAGGTATGCAGCTTAAATATAACGTATTTGTAAGTAGGATTTTCAAATAATTAATCTTGCAATATAGCGCATGCATATTTTCAATGGCTTGGTATTGCTTCATGCAACGATCGATCGGTGCTAAATATGTATACTATGAGCCTTGTCATCTCTGTCTCAATGTAAAACCATCGGCAATTTAAATAACGCCAACGAATATTTCGATCCAAGTGACTGCCGTTTTTGTGTTTCATCAAAATTCCTGATCATCTACAACTTCATAGCAAAACTAAAACTTCACTGATGACCACCGTATTGCATTGCTTTTTCACTTTTTTTGATCTTCTTGTCGTCTTGTTAGTATTGCTGCTCTGCATCGTTTAGTTGATCTACACGAGAAATCAGCAGGAAAAAATTCGTTTTCTTTGTTCGCATAAGGAGAGATTTTTTTAAAAATCCACGACGCTTTCAAGAAAAAACGGAATTTATACCGTGTCTTTCGTTTTTGATGAGTCTGAAAATAGTATAACGCATCAAGGAAGAATAGTATAAAGGCTTGAGTATGACTGTCTATAGCAAACTTTGTAACAAAAAAGCTCTTTTTTACGATTTCAACTTTACTTTTTTTGCTGACGAAAGGTGACCGTGACCACTGCATACCTTTGTGGGATGAAGGGCAAAGCCTTTACAATTTGCTGTTCTGCATCAAGTGAGCGCCGTCGTCGGTGCTAACAGTCGTAGCGTTATTTGAAACGTCTCTGTCGTTATATTGAATACACGTATTCTTTGGTGAAACGATACACTGTGGAAGAAAGCGAATGAGCTTCAATGTGAATGCGACGAAACAGCAATTTTCTTTTTCTAACACAATTTACAGCCGTTTTTTAATAAAAAAAACCACTTGACTACAACCACTGATGATGTGCTTCCAAGCAATAAGAAAACAGAAGCCTTGTGTAAAAAATGCTACGTGCGAGATCCATGCACCACGAGCGACGCTACTTTGTATAATTTTAATGTGTAACACGCCGGGAGTACATTTGATATTTTTATGTATGTCTCATCCACATCTAAGGAGGAAAGGTGTGCGAGAGTGAAATGAATCTCATGCTCGCCCTTCATGGTCGTCTTGATGATGAGTTTTAATCTAATTCATCATGCAACTTCAATTCTTCACAAAAATTTATCTGAACCCAAGTACAGACACTGGAAAGTTTGAACAATCTTTTGAAAGAGAAAAAAACGAAGATGAAATAACTCATGGAGTCCGTGTGAAAATATGTACAGACTCGAGAGATCACTTGTTGAAGGTTAATCGTGAGTCATTTTCGCGTAGGATCATCCATGACATATGAAGGGGTTAAAAAGTGGAGGAATTCCCAGTCCAAAGATTGGTCTGATGAGTGCTCGCTCGCTTATTCGTTATTAAATTTTAGCTTGTCATGCTCCTTTACATCTCCTTACGAAGAAAACCACGATTGCCAATATAACGCGTTGAGAAAGTGTCGTGGTCGTGTCATAATGAGAGTTTTATTACAATCGACTGTCTGTTCTACGTAATTGCCAAACTTGATTAACTGCACAAAAAAAGCTCTCAATTATTGCCATATCTCTCAAAGTAATATAATAGCACTGTCCCGTGCTCAAGTTATGAACCACACAATGCAATGCTCTCATTTCAACAGATTTTTAGCAAAGGGGTCGTTTAAGACCTCTTGCAAGGATGAATTTATATTGCCCATCTTCGATTATACTCCAAGTTCACCAAGTTGCAAATTATGTAGCTACGAAAAGGCCCACCAGTCTTTGAAAGCCTTTCGTTTACTCATGTTGAAAGTTCAGAGGCAAAATGACATCGACAGTGTTGTCGAAACATTGAAACACATAACGCATGTTTCGGATGGTGATGCTTGATTCACTTTGTGTATGTAAACTCAAATGAAATGCCGTACAAGCTGTGTCTTATACAGAGTCAAAACTCAGTATGAAATTATGCGAAGAAAAGTTGCGGAAAAAACAGTCGCAGAACAAGTCCTTCAAAGAATAAGGCTTCGTCTTGGTCTTCTTTGGTCAACGAGAATATAATACTATCACTCCTCCGTGTTATTTGTATGTCGGTTTTTCGCCCAGTTCACTTTTGCGCAAAAAGAGAATTAAGATCTTCATCAATCTGATCACACTCAAAGGGAATTGCATACGTTTGGAAAAAGAGAGAGGAGAACAAAGCTGTTCTTGCAGTTCGATCATTGATCATATAAAATGTGAGCAAATAAAGAATGCAAGTGTTGTTATTTTTGCCCGCAGTAGTGACCGGACCAGAAAAAGAGAAACACACACAGGGTGTTTTTCTCTGACCTCTCAGCCCTCTTCAAACTGACCACCAATCTGACTAGTTTTAGCGACTCTTTCTCTCTTTTCTGTACGTTTTTTTTTGCTCTCATACATGCGATGATGAGCGTCAGTCATGTTCGCGTCCTGTCCTCGGTCATAACCCTTCCACCTCAGTACCAGGTTTGGTATTGCTATGCAAATTCTTTGAAAATTTACTTTCTTCTTTTACCAAGACATATCCGACAAAGGGGGAGAAAATGTCGACGGTTCACTGCATTTATTTGCTATGGACCATCATTATCATAATAAACCATTACAATATCTTTTTTCTCAACTGTTTCTTCTTGTCATTGTGAAAATACGCTGAAAGGTGATTTTTGTAGTTTTGTGAGATGAGATTCGTCACTCCATTTCTTGATGTGTGTACCAAAATGGATAAGCATAAATATACACTCATGCACACACCTCTGCATCAGGAGAATTTTCCTGCTCAAGAGAATTCAGCAGCTTGATTAGTCAGAGCTCAGGTTGGTTGCGTCTCTAAAAAAGAAGAGAAAAAAAAGAAACTGTTCTGGTTGCTTGCCTCCCTTTTCTTGGTAAATGGGTGATGTATTTCGTTCATGCATGTGTGTAGCATATTATGTATGTATATATTCGAGACCGTTAATGACCCTCTGAAGTCATGCAATGCATTCATATGGTCCCACTTTAACCTTTTCCCTCTCACCTTTCTTCAAGTGTAAAAAGGTCAAAGTTGCTGCCTAGTCGATGTTTCTGTGTGTCATGTCCATGTGTGTGCTCTTATAGTGAAAATCGTGCCTGCTCTTGCAACTTTGTTGTTTACCTAATGCTAGACAAAAATTAAAGTGTTTTGTAGCCCCGCAGGTATAAAAATCACTTGGTGCTTCCATAATAAATGGTAGCTAATGGATGTCAAATAGTTTTGGACGAGAGAACACAAAAAATAGGCATCACACACTTTTATAGAGTATAGTGGCCCGCTTTTGTCGTCGTGTGTTCCACAACTTCAACAAATGAAAATTGCCCTTCATATTTTTTCTCTCTTTAACTTTCATACGATACCTGTGTATTTTTCTTTGTTGTTCTCCAATAGTATTCTTTGCTTCACAGCAATTTTTTTTACTCTGTCTCATTGTTGGTCTCACTCTCGTTGGCGTGGCAAGGAGATAGAAGGAAAAAATGTCTTATGACATGACTTCGTGTCACGGCCATGCTTTGACATAACATGGCATTCAATAAGGAATTTAAGTGGAGTGACAATGACGATTATATATCCTGGTGATGAGGTGGCTCTTGTAGTGTTACATTCAACGTTTCACCTTTTCGCCAGCACGGATTCCTATATGTTTGCATCTCTCTCTCCCTCGAAGCTTAATATTTTTCGTTGAGGAGATGCTGTACCTGGTTTATTGCGACTTTTGGGTTTAGGTTTGCATTGCCACCAGGCATGGGAACATTACTTTCATTTTGCAATACAATTACAAATTATCATTAGCATGTTTTTATTTTCAACATTACAATTACAGATTAATAATTACATTGAAAATTAAATTGTAATCGATTACAAATTACTCAATTACATGAAAAAAGGGGAGCATTCCCAATTACACATTACACATTAAATAATGCATTACTCCTATTAATTACACAATTATTTGCCGAAATCGAACTACAAAAACTACTGGTTATTTTGGCTATTATGATGGGCATACAATCGATTGATTTTTAGTAAAGCAAGATGTTCAAAAACGTCATCAGACAGTCTAGATCTCTGAGGACGCAGGATCATTTTCGCATAGTTAAAACATCTCTCAGAAGGTGCAGATGAAGGAAGTGTCGTATTAAATTTGAAAAACATCGACATCAATGTTGGAAACTTCTTAAGTCCGTGCAATGTGTTGTCTGGATCCTGAAGATAGGTCAGACACTCCAGCTCCACATTAGCTTCACTTGATCGGGATTTTGTCTTGTTTGCCTGTTCGTCTTCACTGAAGTATTTTCCCCACTTATCACTATCTGCGTTGAAATGATCAATCGATTTCTCTAGATCCTTCCCGGAAAAGGCCTTGCTCTGGTTGATTAAAAATAACTTCATCTGTTGTCTTTCTTTCTCTGGTACCCATCTAAGCTTGAACCAAGGTAGTAAAATGGCAGACAATATCTCAGTTTTTGCGTTTTGCTCGTCTCTTTTTAGAATACTCCCAAAACGCTTGATCAGGCCCTCTTTTAGTCTCTCGGCAATGAATGAAGCATATATATAAGGCGTTTCTTCAAGCTTCAAGTTTGATAATTCCTTGTGGGCAGTCGTGATAACCGGAGCGAGGAGTCCATAAAAGAAGTCATTCTCCGATTGGAGAGTGTCCAGTGCAGACGCAATAGGTTTCATTGCAAGCACGTATTCCTCAATGAACTCGATATCATGACGCTTAAACTTTTCAACTTCAGCAATCTCAAATACCTCATCAAGCTTTTCTTTAACTTCAAGAAGTCGGCGCAATGCGTCGTAAAAAGAGTTCCAACGGGTAGGAACGGGTTTGACGATGGCTTTTCCTGTCAATCGATTGAAGGCCTCGCAAACCTGAACGGAGCGACTGGCTTTGTTGAACAGTGCAGATGTTTTTGCAAATGCGGACCCCATCACCCGTTTGACAGACGTCCGTGTTTTCTTGTCAAAATCACCATCTTTAGGTTCCTGGAAATGAATTTTAATTGTAAATCAATTTTAACTTTTTAATTTTAGTTATAATTAGCTAATATAATATGCACATTTTAAGGATGAGTAAAATTACTTTGTTTATGTCTTTAGTCGCCACAAGGCTTAACGTGTGACTGGCGCATCGAATATGGTAGGGCAGCTTTATTAAATCATCACAATCGATTTCGGATGTATCCACATGTTCTACGTCTTCACATTCATCAAATGGGTCGTTTTCCTCTTGTGATTCCTCTTCTAAATCTAATCCAAACTCTTTGAAAGCCTTGACAAAATTGCTTCCGTTGTCGGTAACTACTGATACTGTCTTGTCTTCAATTCCGAATGTTTGAAACGTTTCTGAAAGTAGCTCAGCGATTTTGTCAAACGTGTGTTTACCAGAAAAACGTCGCATAGTAAGTACAGCCGATTTTCGTTCAAAAGACTCCGAAATCCAATGAGCGGTCATTCCCATAAATGATCGTGTTTTTGTTGACCAAATGTCAGCCGTGCAGCAAACACAATCTGATGATTTTAATTTGTCTGCAATCTTCTGCTGTTGTATCTCGAATTCCGAAGCTATTTTTAAACGTATTGTTTTACGACAGGGAATATGCGCATCGGGATTTAAAGCTAGAATAATACATAAATATAGAATAAGTATCAATCGATTTTTCAAATATGTGCCACGTATATTACAAATATGTAATTGGAAGTATACCTTTGCACAGGGTTTTAAAAGCCGGGGTGTCTACGATTTGAAGCGGGCTCATGGAATCTACGATAAAGTCAACAATCGATTGTTCTGTTTTGGTTTTCACTGCGGACACTTTACGCACAACAGGAAAGCTGAGGGTACCCTGAGCTGTGGGAAGCAGTCTTTTTTTCTTCAGGTCTTGTGACAACTTATACTGATCATATTCTTTGGCTGATTCCGGGTGCTTCCTCTGAAATATTCAATTAGTGGATTTGCAATTAATATTACAGTAACATGTACTCTGAAAATTACACTTCAGTTTGAATAAAAGTACATTTACGATATTAAAATACAATTGAATATATGTACCTTCAAATGAGTCGTAAAATTTGAAGTTACTTGTATGTCCCCTTTAAAGGTTGCTCTCCTCTCACCATTAGTAAAACACATAACACAGTTAGCTTCAACTCGGCCATCCTTTTCGGTTTTAATGATTTGGAAGTATTTTCCGTCCAAAATTGCAGGCAATCGATTGAAATTGGGGGAATCAGCAGAATGAGTGTCCTCCAACAAATCCCTTACTGCACTCATTCTAAACAGCAAATTGATTTTAATTTTTTCACAATTAAAACAAGTTATATTCCTGCAGTCTTCCGTTAACGTGACAATGGATGGAGAGTAAATGTGGAACCCAAATGTATGTTAGCAGAGAATTGGAGATATCAGAATCAATGCATGACTCTGAATGACGAATGAAATAGTTTGTGCCAGCAACTTTGAATACTGTGTTGTTCATGATACTTACTTTTGTTTTTGGTTGACACAATTCTCAAACAAGCAAATTTGTTGTGCACGGCAGCGTATGTATTCAAATTTCCACGGATAAATGTAATCGATTACAATTTTTCCCCGGATATATACACGACGGGGATTACAAATTACACATTACACGCGTAATCCAGTATAATTACCATTACAATTACAAATTACCTCCGGTAGATTTTCCTAATTACAATTACCAATTACAGATTATTTTTTTGTAATCGATTACAGTAATCGATTGATTTAATAAGTAATTGTTCCCAAGCCTGATTGCCACTTTCCGTTTATTGAGTCACACAGAACATAAAGAAAACTCATAGTGAGTCGGGAAGCTTGCAATGAAAAGTGTGATGAAAAAAATTTTCTTTTTTAAGTCTCCAATATTAAAGCAGCGTAACCGACTTCCTGTGTTAATTTTAAATCTCTTTTTGTTGACTTGTTTCGAAGGGGTTTTATGCTCATGGTGAATGCGCACAAAAATGCGATGATCATGACCTGGCCTGGGGCTTCGCCAAGGAAATGTACGTGTGTCAATAAAGTGCTACATGGCATTCGCTTCAGGGATTGACGTGATTATTCATCTTGCTCAATGACATTTGCCTCTAGAAAGCTTAAACATGTGCATGCACACACACACACAGAGCAAATTGCTGAAGATTTTATATACATTTTCTAGCTATACAGTAAGAGTCATAGATGTGTATCTATGGCTCCTGATGGCAAGGTGTATGAGGTGAGAATGACAACTCCTAACCGATGAAAATTGCTGGTGAGCGTACCACGTACCGTGATAGATGCTGCTTTTAAAGTGCTGAGGTCACTGAGGTGTCACGTTGGTGGATGATTAGTGTAATGCGTTTCGTAGGAAAGCTGTCGTGCTGGTCTGGCTTTTACAACTACTCCTACTACGGTACTACCTAGCGCAAAAATTGTCATCCATATTTCTGATGACCTTCAACGTGCAGACCGCAAAATAAATGACTACCTACATACATACTCTCCATTTCCACGTTCTAAGCCTAATTGTAAGTATATTTCGTAACTCCTCTAATGAGCTAGCTACAGAAAAGGTAATGCATATTCAGCAATTACTAAACCAAACAATAGAAATATCTTTTTAAATCGTTGCAGAATTCTGATGTTTCGTGGTAACTCACCAGGGCGTTGTAATAACTGGTCTCAATTACCTACAAAATTTACACAATGTGATGGGTAACTATGTCTCACAAACAAACATACAAAAAAATTGTGTTTTGCTACTACATTGGACTAACTTGCTTTAATTATTCAGTTAAAAATCACGGGAATTGTGAGAAATCTGAATTATGTGGAAGTGTGGTATTTTGTCAGTTTGCTCCCGGACTATATTTTTCACCATAAGTTTTTGGACCACCGGAACCTGCTCGTTGAAAATTTGATATGCAAAACTTTTTGTGCTCAAACGTAACTAATGTTCGACACTAAATAGACGAATCATACACTAATATCATTTTTAATATTTTGCGGATTCACACACACACACACACCATACGTCAACGATGATTTGAAAATTACAGCGTACATTTATTTGTTTTCGCTGCCACTCCGCAGGTTAGGTAGCGGATTGATAAAACTAGTTTACGAACATAAAAAAACGCGTTTTGAAGCAAATGTGTGCAGCCAATGATGATAGCAGGGGCCTTTGTCAAGTCCTGCTTTGTCTCAAATCTCAATATACAAAAATATATTTAACAGTTGCCAATGTTTTTGGCAAAAGACACAAGTTCGGAATATTTTTTTTTACTTTTATAATAACTATTTAGCGTTTGCAAATAGTAGTTGATCGATTTCGACGACTGCGTAAGCGTACTATAAAGGAGCACACGTTTCGAAAGATTGTTTTCCCAAATTGAAACCTTTTGTCGCACTCTCTTGAATTTTTACACGATTCACATTATGCATTTCGCACGCATCCAATTTGTAGTTTGAGGGGAAAAAGTGAAACAAAGTTTTCATCTTTGTAAATTCATGTGTGAACCACATTGAAGGCTTGACATTTTGATATCCCAGTTTTTCCACGGTATGGGAGAGGGGCCATAGCGGAGCCAGAGGAGCATAAGGCATTTTATATTTGTAATAAAGTGGTGCATTTTTCGAGTGTGTGTACTCTCTCGTTCGGCTTTGGCATGGCATCGTATAACCTCTAACCTCCTGTTTTTGTGGTTCCCTCATCATCGCAACGTCGTCAGTATGATTATTATTGCCTACAAAAGCGAGCAGCTTCACCTCTCCTCCTTCCTCGCAGTTTTGTGCCTGAGTGTATGTGTGCTGCGGTGTGTGGAGTGCACGTACGAAAAAAATTCATGACTTCATGAGGTATACAGGTTAGGGCAGGGTTCATGCAGTGTTCAGTTCACTTGAATTCTCAGTCAGAGTCAGCTTTAGCTCGCTAGGCAACAAAAGCCATCGGCTCACGGGTTCATCCACACGGCATACACTTGAACAACCCATCAACATAATAGTCAACGTCGTCCTCTCTCTCTCTCACTCTCTTGCCCTGAACGCAAGACTGGCTCACACGCTTTTCTTTGGCTAAATACCAAAGTTCTAACCTAAAGGGAATTGCCAATACCAAAGTGTATAGGTATATGTGCAATAGAGAGATGCATCTCTGTCTCTCTTACGAACATTGTAACTTTATATGACCAGGTCAATTTTAGACTCGGAGAGCAGTTCAACTTTTAACCACTAACGAACCCAACTTCGCCGCTGCGAGAGGCAACGAGAGCGAGACGATCACACAGTTCACTTCGCAATGGAATGCCCATAAGCCCTTCTCTCTCCCCTCTCTCTCTCTGAAAGTTGTTGTCGTCATCATGATGTCGTCGTGAAAAGATCACGACATTAACTTCGGGGTTTTGCTTGGACATTGCGGAATTGTAATTGTGAGGTGCTACTCGGTAAAATTGCAAGTTTGAATTATCCAGTTGTGCAATTAAACTTTGACTTATAATGCAAGGGTTATCTTGCGCATGGCAAATGCGTAGTCAGTGTGAACTGTTTGTAAAGAATTCTGTACTACCGGGAAAGTGCGAATAGTAATTGCATTTAGTGCAGAAGAAATAAGGGACGTGTGGAAATTCTACATTCTGTGATCAATAATACCGGTAAGTATCTCTATTTACATATATCTTATTCGCATATTGTAATACAGTATTGTCCGTCATCTATACTGCGCCCTTTTAGACTTCGCGTGGCATGCTTGCAGTTTCGTGTGCACAAAGCGTTGTATGTTGGTAAACACAAATTCATTTTCATCTAAAAAATGTGAGTGTACAAGATTTTGTAAGCGTTATTCTCTGCCTGTACATTTTGTGTGAAAATGACATGCATATTATTATGATTTTAATCCTGAAAAGGGTTTACTATCGGTTTCATGGCAGCACGCAAGTGGCATCATTCATCGGCGTCGTAATAGCTGATCTGGAGGAGACTCGTTCATTTTTGGAAATACGAGACGTATCATTACAGGCTTTGATTTGGTTTCCAGTGCGAGACTCACGACGCCCATTACTGAAGGTTTATCAGGGCAGTTGTAAGTGTAACTGGCATCCTTCACATAATACGTATCTCATCCAGAAATTTAAAGGAAATCCGTTCGGATTACGAGGCGAGTAGCATAGTTTCACAACCAAGCAAAGGGCGAGATTAACATTCTGAGGAAACACGCCATGCGGTGCCTGTCAAAGTCAATTGCAGACCAGTGTTGATGACCGGAAAAATACGTAAAAGAGCAGGGGAACACCTCCAAAATAAATGTGCAGACTATTTTAGAGCGTCTATTTTCTAAATAGGCGGCATAAGCTGTACTGGAGATGGAGGCATAAAGCTGCAAGAGAAAGAATTTCTTTGCATAACCATAATGGCTCTACAGAGCATCTTCGCAAGACGCATCATTACAAACAGCATTTCTACTTTTTTTGCAGAAACCGCATAATATTCATTACGGCCTACCGTGCACATTACATTGCACATCATTTTCCAACTTTTTGTATTTTCTCTCTTTGCGAACTGATTCAGAATAACGTGCTTCACGATCTATCTCAGCTCGGCTCTTTTCATGACTTCGGTCTTTATTTAGTGTACCAACTTTTTTGTGATAGGGATGCAATCTGAGTATTTGCGATACACATCCATAAAATTTTACTTGTATCCAATCCATGCATTTTTTCCCACAAGCTGAGCATTTCTGGGGGACCATGTCTTTCTCTCTTCTGCTGAGAGACTCCGTGAACGTTCCAAGTTCCAAGACCTTTTTCATCTCAACAATGTTGAGTTGTGGTAGCATTAAAAAGTGCTTGAAACCTATGAAAAACTGTTCGCCGGACCGATGTGTTATGGTATATAATGTTTACCACTGCACACGGTGAAGAATGCGAGCACTGTCGTCCCACAGTGAGAAAGACGATGTGTCGTGTCATGTCAAAGTATAACAATAATGTCTACGAAAGAACCAAACTTATCTAGCCTCTCCTGCAGAAAGATATGCTTCAATCCTACCTCTCTTCTATTTCTGACGATGTTTACATACTACTCTTTACACCAATGATGTATGAACGTGACAAGCGCATCACTCTGATTGCATATATATCAAGCACTTGTAGTAGTAGTTGCTTCTCGGTTAGCCTCTATTCTCACGTAATGTTATGCTGCTTCTTCTATTGTTCATACTTTGCATCGCCACTCTTTGTATCTCTACAAACTTTGAAATGTAGTGAAGGAGCTCTCGTACTTAAACCGTATGGGACACTTTCGATTTTTAGTTTTATGTGAATTCAATGTGTGCGATTTTTAGTAATTGCATGATTTCAGAATCACAAAGGTTTAGGAGGCTGTGCCGTGTAATGTGTGGCAACACATTTCCCCAATTTCCGCCCCAAGGCACATAAAGTGGCCGTATAGCTCAGTGGAAGAGCA
>JAHZMW010004224.1:0-13961 GCA_027743745.1 Alloscopus bannaensis | reverse complement strand
TTTGTAATTCATACCATTTCTGCAAGGGTATTGCTAACGGTCATAAAATTATATGACTGAGAGGTGATTGAGGCAATTTCACGGAGTCTATATTGCATTTTCATGTTCAATACAAAAGTTTCAAACTCAACAACGAACAAGGAAATAGACCTGGGACACAGATAGGTCAATTGTAGAAATAAGACGAACCTGCTCGATCTTAACGGACAGATATCTGCAATTTCATATAACTTGAAAATTCAGCATTCTCAACAAATGCTGAATGTTTTACTTTTTTTTAAAAAACCTTTAAATGCCACGCAACTTTTATGACCCATGTCATGTCATCCTCTCAGATTTTCATTACCCTAAAATATTACAAGAATCGTCAACCGCTTGCTCAGCGATAATAATGATCGTGATGTAACACTGTCGCTCGGCCACAGTTACTCGCACAACGCACACTGGCCGTGGGACGTGTCCATATTCAAAATTAAATGTATTCAGACTATAAAATTTTCGTGGCGATCATCTTCTTTGTGAATCTTGTTATTTACAATGTAAATCAACAACGATATACATAAGTCTGCAAAAATGGTCGTTTCAACAATGACACCTTTACTTTTAACACCACAAAAATTGGGGTAGGACTTTGTGTCGTTTTATTGTGATTCACTTACTGCATTGGGCCACTTTAGAAAGGCACGCGAATTGAACCATAAATTGGATTACTAATTAACATGCGCAAATTGTAGAAGACTATATAATCATTTGGTTGCAACATATAAAATCAGTCACTTCATGTTTTCGATGAAGTAGATTATCATTTTATCATATTTCACACGTTGAAGCCCAAAAAATGTGTCCTCAGTGACTACACACAGGTTGTAAAATGCACGTTAACATCATTGTAAAATATTTAAATTTTAAGTACAGAGCCCCTTTAATAGAATCCCCTTCCATTTTGTGAAGGTGTTTTGTTGAAAGCATCTTCTCAACTTTATGCAGCCACGTAAGTATCCATCCTGAAAATGTTAACTTGTTGACTTTTAACAGTAGTTTGTGTTTGCATGTAGTGTGGAGGCTATTCTGGATTCGATCGCTTATAAAACCGTTCAACAACACAGACTCCAGTATCATTCTCAAGTGGTTCGTCTTCCTTGAAGTAGTCTAGAATTTTCTTTGCACAGAAA
This sequence comes from Alloscopus bannaensis, assembly GCA_027743745.1. Classification (NCBI taxonomy): domain Eukaryota; kingdom Metazoa; phylum Arthropoda; class Collembola; order Entomobryomorpha; family Entomobryidae; genus Alloscopus; species Alloscopus bannaensis. The sequence continues at coordinate 12,789 of JAHZMW010004224.1, read as the reverse complement.
AAATGAAGGTTTTTATCGTAAGTTTCCCGAACATTGTCGATATTGTATTTTTTGGCAAACTTAAGAAATATGACCAAAGAAGAATTTTAATCTTTAAATTCCGAATGTATAGGTATTGACCATTGCCGCAGCAGTTTCTGCTGGCGGATCTGGAGGTTATTCTGGAGGAGGTGGAGGTGGTAGCAGCGGTGGTGCTATCGGAGTACTCTCGAAACCCACCGACATGTTTACGTTCATGTCGCCCCCGACGAGTAAAGCTATATAGATGAACACAACTTTCTGAAGACTAAACTAGATCTTCACATTATACTAATCATGCCGGTTTCTGCAGGCCAGTGGATCACCAAGCTCGTGTCATCCGTGTTCCGGGCGGAGATAAACACGTGAACGTAGTGTTTGTAAAGACTCCAAGCTCGTCATCGTCCCAACAAACGGAAGTCATTTTGCCCGAGAACGACTCCCACAAGAATCTCATGTGAGTAAAGTGGGGAGGGATTGATAATGAATCATACATATACATGATGATGATGATACATGAAGATGTTTAAATTGTACATCGTTATTTGCAGCTATGTGCTCCTCAAAAAGGGATCTGCCACCTCCGACATCAAGATCCGTCGCCCACAAGCTCAAAGGCCCGAGAAGCCAGAGGTTTGTGCCAAAATTCGACTTTTAGTTTCTTACCGACATTGTCTCCTATTACCGATTATATACATTATACTAATGTGATTTTATTAATTGTTTAGGTTTACTTCATCAGGTAATCGATTTTCATCACTCCTGCCCGATGTAGCATTATAGTATGCACGTTTCTAACTTTATTGTTGTCAATCACAGATACAAGGGACAGGAAGCCGCAGGAGCTGGAGCTGGTGCTGGTGGCTTTGGTGGTGGTTTTGGTGGTACCAGCAGTGGTGGTTCTTTTGGAGGATCAAGCGGAGGAAGTGGAGGTGGATACAACAGGGACGTGTCCACTGCTTATGGAGCTCCATAAGCTGCAATTAATTTCTGGTCCGCTGAATGATATCATTCGTGGCCTGCTTTCGAACTGCTTCTTTCCACTTCTAGTCTACCTGTGCTATTTGTTGTATGCCAATTCGTGCATTGTTTCTCAAACCGTTCTTCCTTTATTACCTTTCCTCATTCCCCCTCTTTCCTTATCGTCATTATTAATAAATAGCGAAACATTTTCGATTTTAAAACAATTTTTGACATTTGCGATACTTTTATTTCATTTCGGTCCACCCTCACGGACTTTTTTCTCAAGAAAATACGTCAACAAACGTATTGACACAAACATTTACATTCTTCGATGTCTTTTCGTTCATCCACGTCTTCCCATGCGACGACTCATCTTCATGCTGTCTTGCAGCAAAAATCCAGGCTCAGAATCAACCATAATATGACATCCAGCTAAAGGAACAGCCCAATCTGTCATTGTGCAAGCATGCAATTTCTGTTGGCTCCTGAACCTTTTCATTCCACCCAAGAAGGATTGAATGAAATTTGTTGCTTTCCAAGAAGCAAACCACTCTGCCCAAGCAGTTATCCAGTGCTTGTGCGGTCTGCTCATCCATTTTCCATCGCTTCCCATTGTTGCACTTCATTCCTCGGACCACTTTCCCCAGCCTCTTTCCCTAACGTCCTGTTTTTTCAATGTACAACTTATCTTGTCCTCTAAACCCGTCGAAGAATATCTCCATAAATAATCGGTAGAATAATAGGAGGTAGTGGATACCTGCAAATATTATTATGTCACATGTGCATAACTACTGTTTTTCACCATTGGAAAGGTAACTCTTACGGGGGCTTACCAAGGGAAACACCGGCTAGCGATGTTCTAGGTGAATGCCCAGAGGATAAGTACGACAACATAAAACCATACATTGCGAGCGCCAACATCACAAAATGCCATCCCTGTGCCAAAGTATTTTAATTAAAGAAATAAATAGCACATTATTGCCACATTTTTACATATAAAATTATTTTAGCACTCTTGAAAAACTTCCTCACGATTTACCAGCATAAATCCTGGATGATCAATCCAAGAAAGGTCAGGAACTTCAAAGGCTGTAACGGCCAACGTGTCCCAAAGCAGAAACATGACCAGAATGGGTATGAACCAGACGCTTATCTGAAGACAAGCGACAAACGGTGGGCTTTCCCTCCTCACAACAAAGACATCGGATTGAGCAATCAAATCCCGAATCCTCGTGATAATGTTTTCTGTCTTTTGATAAACAAGGCCCCGTTTTCTCTCTCCGCCACGATGAAATTCCAAGTCTGACCCTTCTCCGCTACTTAACTCATCCTGACTGCCATAAGATCCACCGACCTCCGCGCTGTTGAAGCTGATATTCTGTGTCACAAGTTTAATATAGTTAGTCACGTTTTCTTGTGCTTCTAAATCGTTCCATGGACAATTTCGTCAATCATACCGTTGCACTAGCTCTGGGAGCATTATGTGCAGGTTTGTTTAAAGTGCCTTTCGCAGGACCTTGTGGACCATGATGATGATGGTGTCCCAAATGCATACTGACCGATGACGTATGAGTACGATCACCTAATTCAGTCGATGAGGTGGCTGCTTTCCTTGCTAGTTGCTGGAAAGCAGCTAAATTCTTGTTAACCCCCGAAGGCATAGGCATGATGTCGGTCAAATTGGCTCACTTTAAGCAAATAAGTGGGTGGTGAATTATATGTAGGATATAATTCAAGGTGGCATTATTTTTGTACTAACGGGAAGGTATGAAAGTGTAATCAATTTACGTGTGAAGTACAAATAATTTTTTTAAAAAATCAGCATATTTTAACCAAATAATAAACAAAGCCAGGGTGAAAGAAAGCAATCGCTTCAAGAGGGATGTAAACTTAATACAAACCTCCACAAAATTCTTGCATTGTTTCAAAATGTTTCCATCAACGACTGGAGTCCCATAACGGGGCTGCGTTGTCTCATACAATTTGTATGCAAAAGTTTACATGTTTCAGTTATTTGGCTATTCAACAATTGACTACTTCTTCGTGTAAGAATTTTCTTCCAACTCTGGAACCAATTCATCTTCTAGACTTGGGCTGAGTGCTGGGGTGTAATGGTATCGAATGCTTAGATTCCCTGTGAAGCGCGTGAAGACCGTCGTCATCAAGGTGTTGTGTTCTTGTCACTTCACATGTGCATGTGCTACAACAATCCATCAAAACTGGAGCACGTTCCAAGTTTAGTCACAGACAACAGATCATTCTAATGTGATGTCATTAAAAAGGACACCTCGCAGAGGTCGAAGAGCATTTTGAAAAGCTTAATCTTCTTGGCACGAGAAACTCAAAAATGAAAACTGAAATAAGCAACTCGAATACTACGCCGTATCATCAACGGCATTAAATTAATGTGCCATGTCATCACGCTCTTACGCCAGTAAAAGCCGGTTTCAAAGTGGGACCGAGAAGTGATCAGTGAAGAAAATACAAACGTAAAGAGTTGGTGCCATACCAGTATGTATTGTGATAAATTGGCAGAAAACTAACATTCAATGTGTTAAGAAATAAAACACTTTACTTTTGCATGACGCAGTTCTCATCACAAGTACAAAACTGGTGATCCTCGAACACTCGGAGGAAATGTATGGAGGATTCTTTGTAGTTTAGTGCAGATTCACTGTATGGGAACAAATTGTTAAGTGTAACATGACGCAGACTACACCCACAAGCCAACAACTGCTAAAAACATTTTAAACGTTGTTATTTCAAACAAGCAGTCAGGAAGACAAGAGTAGGAGCTTTCGAACACTTTCGATTTCTGATGAAAAGCTGTGTGCAAACCTGAGCACGTACGTCAATGCACTTTTGGAAAGTTTGGAAAAAAATCCTAAAAATAGACTCCGCTTTTTGTGTTGGAGCAGTACTCTAAAAATAAATGTTATCTCAGAATGCGTCGTCATTTGAAAAGTACAATACTCTGCACTGCAAACGACGTACACATTTTGTGAGATGACACAAGTGCATCCTCACAATGCAGAGGTTCGAAACACTCCGAGTGATGCACATGAAAAGACTGAAATCCCCTTAGGAAAATATCCTCCCTTCCTCCCACCTCCTCTTTGGTATTGAAGTTGAGTGAAATGTTCGAGACGATCTTCTAAAAGCTTCGTTACATCATCATGGTAAACATGACTGTTCTCCTCTGCATCAAATCTGTTTCGGAGTTCACTGACAAGAAGGAGTGAGACTCGGGCAGACATTTGACTGGTCAAAAGTTTTTACGGGATTTAAAGGTAATTAAACGAGTATTTACAGTGTTATTTAACACCTACTCTTAATTAAGTAGTCCTTTTATTATGTGCGTATTGAAGTAATGGAAACTGTCGTTTTTTTATATTTCAGAATTGATCCTCTGTCATTGTGCCTTATGTGATTTACTTGAAACATTGGAACATTATTGGTGATTGTGCGTGTTCCTCCATCTTTAAATAGTGACATTTCTTGGTTCGTCGTATTCACACGGTTAACGACTTGATAGTCATGGCTGATCAAAAGAAGCTCAATCCAGCGGTGGAAAAGTGCATAAATGCACTTCAATCAGCTCAAAATGACTCTGAAAAAATGGCAGCCTTGTTCCTCGTCACAAAAGTGGTGAAAGGGTCCAAGTTGAGTGGAGCCAGCAAGCGGGCCCTGTTTGGTGCAATCGGATTCAAGTTTATTATGAGGCTGCTCAACGCTCCAGCATCGCCAGAAGTTCCGTCAACGCTGTACAAATCAGTTGCTCTGAATGTCCTCACGGCCTTTTGTTCGGATCCGGAAATTGCGGAGCAGAAGGAGATGTTGGATGCAATCCCAACCTTTCTCGCTGTCATCGAGTCCTGCGACGAAGGGAATGAGGATGACGACCAGCTCCTTATGGTTGTCAGTGAGGCTTATCATTGTTTGAAGTGCCTTGCCTCTATAGACAAAGGGCGGAGAGCGTTAGTGAGTGCTGGAGCGATCGAAAGACTGACGAATTTGTACGCAAACCAATCATTCAATTCTGACGAAGCACTTGAAATCATTGCCAGAGTTGGGACGGGACTCGGACCCCAGACTTGGGACAAGTTTCCCGAAGGCTTTGCGGACCTCATGCAGCGCCTCTCTTGCTTCTTTGAGGCTGACCAATCGGAGCAGAAATTCGAAGTTTGTGGCCTTATTGCTGGGATTGTTCCAACATGCAATCAGACTGGCGAACAGTTGGCCACCGTTGGCTGGCCCCAGTCAATTCTCAAGGGTTTGACCGACATCCTCACGAGCAAGGTCACGGAGAAACAAAGGAATCCAGCACTCCGCCTAGCTTCCGTCATGCTCACCACTCTTGGTGTGGATTGGATAATCAAGACCTCCGAAGACGGACCAGAACCTGAGGCTTACCAGTTCCTGATCCTGTTGGTGCATTTGAGTTGCATCGAAGTGAGAATGTGTTTAGAGAACCGAGCCATGGACAAGATTGTGCAGTGTGATGATCTAATTGGAGCGTGCTACGCCATCATTGAGACGACCGTCCGATTTATGGCTGGCAATCATTTCGAGCATCTGGATGAGAAACAAAAAGAGCAAGTGTTCAATTCCTTAAAAGGAGCATTCTGGGCTATTTTAGGATTCATCAGTTTAGTCCAAAAGGAAGCGGTGAAGAATCCTGAGAAATTCTGGGATAAAAAGAAGAAACTTCTGACTTGTGCTTCTGTTCGATGTCTGGCTGCATGGCTCGCGGATGAGTCTGCGAGCATGAAGGAGGAGATCTACAAGCATCTCCCGTTCATCCTCGCCCTGGTGTTCGAAACCTTCCAAGACGAAGAGTACAACTTGAGTCCCGAGAGCCAAGTGTTGGCAGAAGTGGGAAAATGCACGGAACCAATCATGCCCGAAGTTTTGGTCGTCCTTTTGCCTGCTCTTTGTCACTTCACAGCCGAAGAGAGGGGAGTCCACATGCTGCTCGACTCAGGAGGGGAAGAGTTTCTGAGTCGTTTCCTAACGCACAACTGGTCCGTGTATAAAAACTTGCAAGAAGTACTGGAAAAACGGAAGCGGCCAAAGAAAGCGAAAAAGGCTCAGAAAGCGGATGACGATGAATGCAAGATGAGTGATGAGGAGCTTCAAAAAACTTTGGGGAGGATTGGGGTGGCAATCATGAACACTTGTAATTTGTACATCAATATCATAGTTTTGTATCCCGATATTGCTGGCTCCAATCCAATTTTCCAGCAACTTATGCGATGGACATTCAACGCCCTTCCGTTGCTCACAAACTCGGAGGATGATCTGCCTTTGCTCTCCAACATCTCTTCATTGGGTCTCCTGCTCCTCATGCATCTCACAAAGAAGGTGCTGGAGGGTAAGGAATTGGGAGATAAGCTGAGTCCAGAAGAGGAATTTTTGTCCTCCCAGCTCATCTCTGGGAGTGACAACGCTGCCTTCCGCTTTGGCAAAAGTGTGGTACGCTTCGTGTGGGACGCGCATTTGCCGGATGAGTCGCAAAGTCCTCCGGAACTCGTCCTTACCGGGAATTATAGGTCGACCTGGAATGAGATTAAGGAGATGTGGTTCCTCAGCCTGCAAACCATGGGATCGCTGCTGGAGACGTTACCGTGGCTGGCTGACTTTTGTGCGGAGAGTGGATTTCTGGATGCTCTCATTCAAAACATTTCTACAGCGTACAGGAGCAAAATTGATGCAAATGTATTATCTGCGTATGAGGACCTGTTTTGCGCTGCTGGGAAAAGCACGGCGAGTGCCTCCACCATTATCAAAACGAAGGGAGCGGCCCTCGCCAAAAGTCATCATTTACGGACTTTAACTAGAGTTCTTAAAGAGATAGAGGCGGGTGGTGCCGAGAAATAAAATACGACAAAAATATTGTAATACTTGATAAGCTTCTTTTCAGTTTTGCAGATGTACTTGAGCTAAAAAATTGCTGTTTTGTGTTGTAATTTTTTTCGGACTCATAATGGATTGTAGTGTTTAGCATTGTAGCTTTTTCTTAACAGTTTGTGGTAACAATTTTTTCTAGTCTTGTCTCATACAACTCAAAACTGAATTGTTTCGAAGCATCATTTTTTTGTAAAACGCGAAAAGGCTGTTTGTCAGTGTGGAATTAATTTTTCAGTGTAACTTGATGATTCTGTTTGTAATAATAAAGTTGTCCACGACATGATATAACTTATCGAATTGCGTTTCATAACACTTGATGGATTCATATGTGCAGTTCAAAGTGCATCACGCGTCATCAGAAGAATGCATTGTGCAATTTCGCAGAAAGTGGGCAAAATCCTCTCAGGCAAGTTTAGGACAATTTCATCAGCATCACGCTTATCGCATCTCTATCTATACCTGCACTCAAAAATCAGCTAAATTGTATAAACTAGGACAGTGTGGTATCTCTGAAATTATTAAGACATAGACAATCATATCTGCAATTTTATCGAAACGCGTGACTTTCAAGGGTACTCTGGGTAATTGGAAAAGCTCGCTCCTCAAATCAATATCATTTATAAGCTCACCTCACGCTAATGAAGTAGAAACAATCAGCAAGATCTCACCGGCTGAAAAATTGCGTTACCCCCTGATTTATGCAAATTTTTGTGCATTGAATGCAGGCGATACGAGAGTAATTGATATACTCTACGTTTGATGAGCGACGACAACGATTATTTAAGAAAGCGCTACAAATGGCTATTTTACTAAACACTTTGTCATTTGGAGTCGACGGTGTGGAAAGGTGCACTAATAAGAACCCTGGAGCAGCATAGCATTTACACCTTTGCATATAGCGACCTGAAATCATTCGCACGATTATTGGCAAGGTGCAGATAGTCCATCGTAATTTCGAATCGTCAGTCTCATCAGAGGTACGCAACGATGACACCACACAGCTATCGAATAATTTCGACTAGTAGCACAGCCTCCTACAACAATTTTAAACGATTACCCACGTCAAGTAATGAAAATCACAGTAGTATTGCAAAATCCACCTGGTTTAAATGCTACCTTGCTTTTTTATGCTACTGAATTACCTTGTTGAAACTTTGAAATATATTTTTTGGCAACTGGGGAATCAGATTCATGTAGGATTCAGTACAAAGAGATGATGTATAAAAAGAAGAAGACACTTTAGGAAAAGTATACATTCCACATCAGTTTGTGAAGAAGCATCAACTAAAAAAACCGCAATTCACAATGAGGATCTTTTTGGTAAAAAAAACTACATTGGTTTTCATATTTTTAGAATTATTTCTTGCTAAAGTGTCTGAAAATATGTGCAACGTTTGTTTGATTTCGGTAGCCTGTAATGTGCGCCTGCCTTGCTGTGGCATCCGCTGAGAGCGTTCCTCAGGGTGGCTACTCTGGAGGAAACTCCTTCTCTGGAGGATCCTTCAACTTTGGCAGCGGTGGGTATACCACAGGATTTGGAAGGGGGAGTAACAATGACGGTGCTTCCGCAGGAGGTTACGGGGCTCCAGGAGGAGCAGCTGGAGGATTTGGTGCGACAGGTGGTAGTGACGCTGACGCCAATCAGGCTCCACAAGTGTTCAAGTACGTGAGCATCCATGCTGCTCCAGAAGATCCTGATGATCATGCCACTCGAACTGTTCGAGTTCCCGGGGGCAATCAGAAACACGTGAACATTGTGTTCATAAAGAGTCCTTCTAACGGGGCTGATCAAAAGACGGAAGTAATCCTCCCACAGCAGGACGAATTCAAAACTGCTGTGTACCTCCTAGTCCCTAAGATCGACCCCACTGCTAATCTTCAAATCAGAAAGCCACAGCCTACGCAACCATCTAAGCCCTCTGTGTTTTTTATCAAGTATAAAAATGCCCCACAACAGCCAGGTCAGAGTGGAGACGCTCCAGCTTCCGGAGGAGCTATTCCTGTTGGCGATTTCAATAGAGGATCCGCTGGAACCACTGGATCTGCTCCGGCCTTTTCTCCAGCTTATGGTGTGCCTCTTAAATAATCCCTCGATATTGTTATGAGGAAGGTTACAAAAGCCAATGTTCGTCTCACAACGACGACCTTGGAGAGCTCAATTAAAAAATTGTCATAAAATTGAGATACTATTTTTGATTTACAAATAAAAGAGTTTATATAATTTTGCAGATAAAACAAACTACCTATCGACACCTATATGAGTTTCTAATTATTTGTGTTTTCTTCCTAATTCAACGTTTCTGTGATTTAGGATCGTTTAATTGTTGTCACGCTTGTTCCACATATCCATTCATAAACTTTTATTCCATTACTCATAATTAAACCTAATTGGGTCGCAAGTTAAATACTGAAAGGCGTAGTTAAAGTGACTTTTTAGTGACGCTATTACACCTACTTAAAAAAGTGAGCACACATCTTAATTATATAACAATTAAAGAAATTGGCATAATTATGTCTCGCAGTTGATGAAATCTAGTGAGGAAACTTACGATAGTAGTTTCAATTTTAAGTACATTTGTCATTCTGCAGGAATTTGCATTTGCAAGCACGCAAGCTTACTTTTTCCTACAAAATAGCTGATGAAAATTTGCATGAAATGTATTCAACAGAAGAAATGCGCCAGATGCCAATCTTTTGTTGGGATTTCCGGAATTTTTAGCACATGATTGATCACACTATGTAATATTATACGCATACTAGTTAAATGATTCAATATCAGTGCTCGTACATAAAGTATATAGGTTCTTTGATTTATATATATTGAATTAAGATTGTCATGATTCCTCTGAAGAACAACGATCATCTCAAATACAATCTTTTAGGGTCACGTACGGTATCAGTATCAGCATGAAATTTTTTCTGCCACCATTAACCTACCCGTAATTAACTTAACGCTGTACGTACAAGCGTTTTGTAACTTCTTTCAGATGTTTATTAAGAACAATATGACAACTGAAATCGGCACATTCACGCATCAATCAAATGATTACTGGTTATATACGGTGTTGTACATACAATTTATGCTTTCCTGCTTCTATTACATATACAAGAATGTATGTTTGATTGCGGAGTGGTCAATGTGCCGGCTAACTGACAATTGATCAGCCAAATTTTTAATAAATTGTACAGGCAGAGTTGATTTTGGACGTTTATAGTATTAAGGATATGGTGAGTCGGAGAGTAAAGTTTTAAGTGAGAAAAGGTAAAAACATAAAAGGAGCACTTCCACCGTCCATAATTAACCCTTTATTACTTTAATTGAAAGGCACAAACATTGATACACACAGCCGGTTACAGGTTTGCACGTAATCAGCTTCTTGAGAAGATGCAAATCTGTCGTGAATGGATTATATTTGTTGTTACATTCACGTAAACAAATGCTCGTCGTAGTCAATCACTGCAATTACATAAATGTATGCAAAATATGAAAGGCAGCATTCAAGAAAAGAAGATTCCGCCATTCTTTTGTGTGCCACATTTATGTGATTTTTAGAATACAAATACGATCGTTCAAGCAGTTACAGAGGTGCCTCGTAACCCCTTCGGTACCACACGATTGTAGTGTGACCCATCGAATCGTTTATGATTCTTCCGTTTTTTGAAAGGGAAGTTGCATACATGTAGGTATTGCTTGATTTAGGGCTTATTTTCTGACACTCTTCCATAAGATGCGGAAAGTCAAGGAAGCTTAGGGATGTTTGTATATTTTCTTGGATATACAATTTGCCACTTTTTGCCAGTAATGTGCAACCCCGTAGGTACCCTTTCTCTGCTCCTTTATAAACGCGAATGTGCGTGACCACCGTTATCAGTTTTGTATTTGTTCTCAATTATTAACAAGCTGTGAATAGTTTGCGAGGTGTCAAATTTTTTAGTGAAAATGAAATCTTTGGTGGTAAGTTTTTGAAAGTAGAAACTTAAAATAACCTATGTGCATAACCGGGCATTTTTGTTTTCTGATCTGGTTTTCAGGTTTTTAAGTGTGGTAATTTTGGATTATTGCAGATTGTTTTTGCTGTGGTGGCAATTGGAGCTGCGGAGCCTCCAGTAGGTGGAGGATACAACTCTGGTTCAAGCGGAGGATACAACTCCGGAGGTTCTGATGGAGGATATAGTTCACAATCTGGCGGTGGGTTTGGTTCCGGATCTGGAGGCTTTGGATTCGGAGGAGGAAACGGTGGGGGTTTTGGGGGAAGCGGAGGCTCCGGGTTTGGTGGTGGCGACTTTGGCTCGGCCGGAAGTGGTGGACCCCAACTTCGCAAATTTGTTAGTGTTCATGTTGCCCCAGACGAAGGTATTAAACCATACCTAAATCTCTCAGAGATATTTCTTTCTGAAAAACCACCCTCACATTAATGATTTTTAATTTCTCTTCACAGGAACTTCTAATGAAGCTCGCGTAATTCGTGTTCCCGGAAATTCCGACAAACATATTAACATCGTGTTCGTGAAGGCCCCTAGTTCTGGAAGCCAGCAACAAACAGAAGTAGTCCTTCCTGAACAGCCTCAGGCCAAGAGCATTATTTATGTACTTGTTAAGAAAGATTCTGCCGCCTCCGACATCAAGATCCGTCGCCCAGAGGCTCAAAAGCCCTCCAAGCCAGAGGTTAGTACCAAAATTCTATTTTACAACAGTTTAACTTTTAATATATAAAACAATATACCTCTGCATTGTTATTTATTTTACTTTTATTTTATTTGTTTCGCAGGTTTACTTTATCAGGTACTTTTTCATCAATCGTTTTGGACGTCGTTGTAACATTAGTCTTCTTCTACGGGATATATTTGACAAAGTCAATATACCCATTAATTGAATTTTCTTGTATTTTAAAAGGTACAAAAATCAGGATGGAGCTGGTGCTGGAGGAGGCGCTTCATCTGGTGGATCTGGAGGATCTTTTGGTGGCGCTTCATCTGCTGGTTTTGGTGGCTTTGGTGCTGGAGGACCATCCTCTGCTGGACTTTCATCTGCCTACGGAGCTCCTTGAACTGAATCAACCATTACTTAAGAGTTCCCCAAGTCTTTCTTCATCTTCAGCTACCTGTGCTAGCCCGGTACGGCAACAGAGTCTTCTGCCCAGACACATTACAGCTAGTCACTTATACATAAACTCACCAATATGTAAATACGTTTCATCATTAAATAGTTTTTTGTTAAAACATGATCCACACTGAAGTAGTAAATGCTTCCAGTCTTTGATTCGACATCCTTAAGGTATACAGTATATGTATACCTGCACCTGTTTAGGTATTAAGTAGTGCGGACGTACACTACTTTTAAGTGAGTGCTTTGCGATTTAAAATTTCTGTGAATTTAAGGTTAAAAATGATAAATCTAATACCTACTATCCCAAAAACGTAAAACGTGACAAATATGTTTGCACAACAATAAGCAAGTTTGGCTGTAATAGACAGAATCTAGGATTGTTCTGTTGAAATCAAACTGCATAGTTTGTTTGCGAAAGAGACAAAAACTGTCCAACGAAATATCTAAATTTGTAATTCAATTCGAGCACATGACCTCCCGATCTATTTAGATTAGGTAGTACAGTTCAATGGAATTTGTCACCGTGTCAGCTTATCTCATAAATGCCAACAAAGTCATCAACTGTATTTTCACTTACTAAAACGAGCTGGTATTGTACATTCAACTGTGAGTTAACAAAAATTAAAGGGCGGAAGTATCCAATAAACCTACATTATGTGATGATGCAAAAACAAAACCTAGTGAGCTTTTTTTAGGGAGGCTCATTCAGATTACTAAGGGTGTATACACTTATTTTTCCTTCTTTCAAAATCCAAATTATAACAAAACTTTGCGTGAATAAATAGAGTTAG
>JAHZMW010004223.1:0-68799 GCA_027743745.1 Alloscopus bannaensis | reverse complement strand
GTTTATGGTAAAATTTATATGAAAATCGATGGACCATGTCCAAAGTTATAATAAATCAAAAACAGGAAAAGACTTATCTAAAGCCCTTCGTATTTTCATTTGTAAATTGCGTCAATTTTATAATTTAAGTAGGATTATTGAAACGTTAATTGAAATCGGTAGGACTTACTGAAATGGGCACGCCATGTTGTAGGTTTCCGATTTTAGGCTGGTATTATTTTACTATGTAGATTTTTTACACTTCGGTTCGCTCTTTTCAAATGTACTGAAAAACCATAAGCTACGGTTAGTAGATAGCAAGCCTTTACATACTCAGAGTAGAAAAGCAACTATTTCCAGAGTGTGAGCACTTTTGGTTTGATGAAGAAGCTCCATGAAAACAGGATAAAGAAGATGATTGCGGTTCAATTACGTCTTTGCGTATCTTGTAATGATAAATAATATTAATCATAACAGATTTTAACGAGGACGAAGATTGGCTATATTCGTAACGTACGACTAAGTTACGAAGAGCGGATTGTGAGTAAATTTGCATATTTGAAACACTTACGGTCTACCTTTCCAAACTGAGTAGGTAAATGTATGTTTTTATGTTAGCGTGAGGTGTCTGAATGATATATTAGTTTCTGATGTTAATGTATAACTGTGTTTGCCCGTTGTTAATGTGTAAGTTTTGAAGCATCTGTTTAACTATTTTTGTATACTTTGTACAAGTTCACATAATTCTCAACTTCGGATTTTATTACTTCAAGTTGTGTAGCTTAATGTATGCATTGTATTAGTAGCCTACGATGTTGTTGTATTGAAGATGTTTTTGTTGAATCGAGTCTTTGTGTGAAGTTGCATTAACTACTGTGACAAAGCTGCCATTAGATTTTTGGGTTGTAAGAAAGTACGAATCATGGCTGTTCCGAATTTTTGTACATTTGCAAGTATTATAAAGTCCACTTCAAGAAATCAACTAAAGTTGACAGGAATGTAGCCGGTATTTATTTATATAGCAAGCAGTTCTTTTTTGTTGTAAGTTCACATAACTATTTAATATATACCTAATACCGTTTTAGACGAAGTTCAAATCCGCCTGGTACCAATACAAATAGATAGCTCAGGCGTTTCAATTTGTTGGGCTCTTCCACATTTGAGATGCTCGTCATACAAGTGATAAATAATTAAAATGTTGTAGAATCAGGATGTATCTTGTATCTATACGATTGCGATGTATCACAATTTATTTAAACGTACACATGGAAAAAGATCAGACGATTATGCAACTCAAGTCAAGCTTGTGTACCTGGTTTTGGTCATGTAAACCTGACAAAGTCGTCATGTCATTTGAACTCACTGTTGAGCATCGCGGAAATTGCCAAAAGGCCACTGTATTAATTTGTATCGAATGTGATGCTCGTTATTGGATTTAAATTAGGCCAATTAAAAAGAGATTTATTTCCGTCATTTTCCCCACCACCTCCCATTCATCACTTGTTGACAGCGGAAAAAATGAGATTTCCTCCACAGGTCAAAGGTCCGTTGATAACATGTTGAGATCTGGAAAATTGAATGCTAGGTATATTTTATGCATAAGTTTAGATTATATAACGGTTTCATGTCGAGACAAAAATGAGTTGACTGAGGAGTAACGTGATATGATGGGTAAAAAATACCAGTTATATTTATTAAAACTTGCTTGCATAGCACAGAAATGTTGGTTTCGTATTGAGACAGTTCAGTTTTGAGTCAAACCGAAAACTGAGGTTGCCTAGATCATACTCACACGACGATGCTGGGTTCCACACATTAATAATTTTAGTTACACGACATTCATTTCATTTGTACATCCTTTTGCTAGAGTAAGATGAATTAGAATTATACCAATAATAATTATTCGTAGGTAAAAACCCTTTTCCTCTTTTTTCTTTTTTTTACAGTAAATGCATCAGCATGCACAGTGAACACACATTTTCTCATAAATATTAGCCTAATTGGTTCCAGCCAGCATCCTTTCTCCGGAGAGTTTATAAATAAAGCCAGAATGAATTTTACTTTAACACAAATGCTTGCATGCAAATGACTTATGCTGCCTGAGAGGTGGAATGACTTCCTGTAAAGTCCACCCCCATCAGATCTTTGATGCTCAAGGACGATCTGTTCGTCAAAGTAATGTCATTGCTGTCGTCCACTAAGGTGAGGTCCATCAAGTCCTCCATAGTGCTGCTGTTGCGGGAATCAGTGACTGTGGTGGCGTCAATCAAGTTGTACACGGTGCTGTCGACGGCTGCGTTCCAATCAATTAAATCCGCTTCAGCTGCCGCAAATGCTTCTGGAACGGTTGACACTTTCTCTTGCGTTGCAGAAGAGCGACTACGACGGGTGCGAGAGCGGCGGTCTGGAAATGAGAGAAACCTGTCGTTTCAGACATGCTCAAGATGTGATTTATTAACCCCGTTGTTATAAAATACAATGCAATTCACCTGAAACCTGTGCTTTGGCAAAAGGACTGTTTCGTACATCAAAATCCTCCGGAGGTACCAACATCCCTGTGCTCACAGACTCAATCAGCCAAGAATACGTGACGCAAGGGATTTTTCTCTGGATCGCATACTGATACATGGCATTGCCCTCGGGAAAATGGCAAATGTAAAAGTAAGTCAAAGGAGAGTTCTTTAGCCTGACGTCAATTAGACCACCTATTCACACAACAAAAAGACGCAGCAAATCATAAATTAAAAGACACTGCTCATTTTATGCATAATTGCAGATTTACATAAGAAAGTGAGTTTAGTTCAGCTTACCATGCTCGAGGATTAAATTCTCGCAAAATTTCACACTCGCATTCTCGAATTCCTCGGAGAGAACAAAGTGCAGGTTGTAGAAAAGTGGGCAGTCCGGCATCTGCAACTCGGGAAAGGAGGCATGCACATAAGGGTTGTGTTGCTGGCATGCATTCCACAAATTATCCACCCTGACACGCAAATACACAATCGCATTACAGTAATAATATAAAGAAAGTCACAGTGCCCCTTATAATTGTTTAATTAACATTTGCAAACATGCTTGCAACCCACCATTCCAGAGGCATCACTCTAATTTTCCGATCCTTCGCCATCTGCACTTTCGTCGTGTTTGCATGAGCTGCCACAACGTGAGTTGTTCTTGTTGTCAACGAGAATGACACATCCCCGCACATTGTCTGCACTTTCGAGCAAATCTCATTCTGTTGATGACGCATTCAAAAAATTACTCCCCTGCTCATTTTTTTTGCATATTTGGGGAAGGTGAGTGAACTTACTCTTGTCTGAGCATCCGTGAAACCGGTTGGAGTTATCCATAAATTCGTCATGGCCATGAACATAGGAAACTCCCTCTCCCCAGCTTCCTCCGTGGTGCAGGAGTAGGTCGTCCTTCTCGAGCTTTTTTTCGAGCTTTCCATCACAGACATTGTTGTCCTTCTCGTGGAGACACTCTTGGAATATGTGTAACTCATTTCGGATACCAAAATGTGTGCACAGACGTAATGATACTGACTACAAGATGGAAGCTATTCAAAATGAGAACGGTTCACCGATCCCTTCTTAACAAATACAATGAAGCCTCACACTTTTCTAATTACTCATACAACGTTTTCTTTCCACGGAATGCCAACAATGCGCGTGGTAACGAACTTGCGAGCTGCGCCACTCTTCCCAGAAATTTTTGCAGGTGCACAGGAAAGGCTAGGAATTCTAGAATTGTCGGAACAAACAGCGCACAAGCCTGGTATTTTACAGGAATGGAGAATGCTTCGGTAATTGTCAATTGCGATTGGAGTCTCGGAGTTCAGTAACTTTTGTTGTGGTGATATATTGTAAGTCATGATTCTGCAGACACGTTGCTTACCGGTAGGAATGTTTCTTTCGGCGACTTCTTCCATTTTCCGCATTAGCATAGTGATCAGCTAAATTTGGCGTTCTTTTCCTCCGTTCGGACTGATGTCGAATATTCAAATTTTGTTGATGGGCTAAAATAGTGCATTCATTATGAAGTCGACAAGTTCAAGGGATCTTCAGTCAGGATATGTGACCCGTTTTTTTAAAGAATGCAAAGTCGCACGGCGATTCATGAAGGAAGCAGTATGAATTTATGATAATATAGCTTTTTAAAGTTCGGTGACATTCAATTAAGACTGGCTGGCTGCATGTGGGAAATTTGCATAATTTCAGAAGTAGCCTCTGCGATTCGGAATATATTTTATATCATGGGTACAGAAAGACAACTTGTTTAAAACACAAAACTTTTTTTCAATAGCAATTTTTATTCAACGTTACATTTCAAGGCGAAGGATATGACAAGAATAAACTGAGGCATGCAATTTCTCTTGAAAATCTTAGCGCCCCAACAACCATTCCCGTTTCGGCTGTTGACATTAATGCAGGTTTACATTTTAAATATTTAAATGACGACAATTCGATCGAAGTAATCGAGGATAAACTTTAGTAATGTTCTTATGCATGGAATGTTGGAACAAATTATTTTTACAGGACTACAGTAATATTTTTTTTCAAGTTTGCATTAAAACCCACCTCACAACATCAACTCAACACATTTCACGTAATCACATATCATCATCGCAAATGGAGATTGTGTATTATGATCTATTATGTTCGAATACACCATCTCTAATTTTCATTAATGAATAAATTTACCAATCACATTTTATTTACAAAACATTGTGATGGAGTTTTCCATGCTGGACATTTGAACAGGGTTCATCCCAAGCCGGATAATCCGCGTATTTATCCTTCTTCATTCACTTGAGGTAGAATTTTATAAAAATTTAAATTACTACTTTCCTGACTCATCCCACCCCCATTTTTAGTTAGCAAGCATTTCTTTCTAAAACGTAGAATAATTATATAATCCGGATATGTGTCTTCGTATATCTGTATCACCTCAGTTATAACAACACCTTCCGGGATTCAAAACTAAAACTTGATACTAAGACTAAACCACTAAAGCAGTACCTACATTACCTCTGTATGATTATGCTAAATTCTCTGAAAAAAATACTCGTGTGTGGCTGTCCAGCATTTGTGAAATTGATTATGCCTTACCTACTATCCACAAGCATCATTTCTTGGTTTCGGTAGTTTGTTTATCATCTTCTGTTCCGCCAGCTCCTTCCGATTCTTCATCCTCCTCTTTGCCATCGTCGTCGTCATCATCATCGTCGTCGTCGTCATCCTCTTCATCATCATCCTCGTCTAAACAATTAATACACAGAGGTCAGTTCACTGTACTTGTACTCGAAAAATGCGATTGCCAATATTATTTTGATAAATGGGTAGTACCATCGTAATCGTAATCGGGATCATCAGCGTCATCATCCTCTTCATTACCGCCGCCATAACTGTAGCCTGTTGCTCCTCCATAGGAGAAACCGGAAGACCCTCCATAGGAGAAACCCGAAGACCCTCCATACCCGTAATCATCATCGTCACCGTCATTCACGCCTTGACGTCCAAATTTGTGTGTTCGAGCTGGTTTCAAATACAGAATTACAATAAGCGGTACAGTAATCAATTACCGATCAACATTAAACACTATCATAATGAAATGTGTGCACGACATGAAGTAGAGCTTATGCAGATAACATAAAAAATACATCAGTGCCTCAGTGACGTTCACCTTCAAGCCAGTTTCTGTTAAAACTTCTGCAAAAGACTGATTATTATACGGAGTATTTACTTACAACCATTCCCAGTCCAGTGGTGAAAACGTTGGAATGCTTGATGACACAATCCCCAGTTTTCAGCATGCACTTCACCTTACCGCAGTGAGCACATTGGGGCAGCCGTTGAATCGACTGGCAAAAGTAGCAAAAGGCGCGATTCTTCTGAGACTTTCGGCACTTGTCGCATTCCATGAGAGAATTGCAAGGCACTTCCACCAGATTTCTATTCTCCCGTGCCGTCCGAATATTCTTCTGTCGCTGTTTTTGCTTCTCAGCCTTCTTCCTCTGGCCAGTCTTCTTCTTCGGCATTGTAGAGCAGTGAACGAGGACCTGTCGAGACTTCAACTAAACTTCCAATTTAACCACGAGTCGCTCAACGGTAACTGTTCGACTCAAATGCGCAGGCTCTTCGTCAGCGTGGGCCTCCAACCCTCTTGAAAGGGTCAATTTTGTAAGGTCCCTCACCTCAGTTTCCTTTGACGAAGACCAAAGGCCACCCGTGAAAGTCGAATCAATTCAAACACACCAAGCTGACTGTCCAAACACACAAAAAGACCACATTTTGACGCAAAAAAAAATCAGAAAAAAGCAAAACACCAAAAATTATAATTAAACACCAAACTAAACGAGAATGTCCCCTCACCTTCAGTTCCAGCCCTCTGCACCCTCCAAAACCGCGAAGCTACTTCCTTCACCTCCCAAATTTCCAGGAAACAACGAACAATTATCTGGAAACCGCCATTTAACCCGATTATCTTTCCAATCACCAATGTATTTAAATACGACGAAGAAACAATGCGCAATGTGCTCTGCACCGAAAAGATCACAGGAAAAATACATAATTTAAAATTCGTCCCCATCAATTCCCTGTCTCACTTCACCCCACAATTTTGATTACCCTATGGGGTGCGAGAAATATTTTTTCTCTTTGCCGACTGAAACATAAACAGAGAATTCCGTAAGATGAGCTCTGTTTGTTATTCTGAAAAAAAAACAACTTGCCCTACACACATACAGAGAAGAGTCACGGAGATTCTGTCTATGTTTGCGTGATGCAGGCTATGCAAAGAGAGGATGTGTGAATGTCGTGATTGTATTTCTGATTCTTCGCATCGCATTCATCGTGCGAGCTTCGAAGAGCCTCATTTAGTTTGTGCCCGACACTGCGTTCAGGAGGAGGTTCTCAACATGAACTGACACAACAATCGTCTTCGTCAACGACGTCGTCGTCGTCTCAGTGCCTTCCCGTGGAAACAAGTGGAAAAAAATTGAAGCGATCGTCAACTCTGGTTTCAATAATTTTTCGTCCGTAATTATTTCTGAGATTTCGATTTTTTTCCTAGTTGAGTGTGTCTTCAATCAGTAGTTTTCGTGGTGACAATCAGTACTGACAATCATTGTCAACGGGAGCAACATTGACAATCGATCGTCGCACTTGACACGGTCAACTTTGACGGAGGGGAACCGCTGTAAATTTTGGTTGTTTACACGTGTCCCTCAGAGATGAATGTGTGAATTTTTTGAGGTGTTTCTAATCAATCAACATTTAATGATTAAATGAGTTAGAGTGTTGTGTAATTTACAAATTTTGAGCTTGATTCAGTTTGATTTTGAGATTTGTGCACGTCTCACTTTGGTGAGAAATCGGTACTGTCGTGTGCTGACATTGTCAACAAATTTAGTGAAGTATAGTTTGGGAGTATTTTGTCAATGTTTTTGTTGGCTTGACAATGTGAACAAATGTTGGAGATTCGTGAGTCGGTTTAATTTTGACTAGAGATTTGCAAATTATTGTGTGCCAGTTAAGTGTCCAATTAGGAATCGCTGAGAATGAGTGTGTTCGAACTGGTGGTGGTCAGAGGTCCTCCTCTCATCTTCGTCTGACACGACACACGAGGTTCGGCGTTGACAAAGAAAGAACGTGACTCTTGTCATAGATCCGCTTGAGTGGAGAGTGTGACAATTTCGGAGTTTCTTGTTGTGTTGTGATGCTCGGGAGGTTTGAGTGAATTCGGAAGACTCCGAAAAAGAGGGAGCACGTTGGATACTTGTTGAAGGGAGAGTGTGGTGCATCATATTCATGTGTGGTGTGTTGTGCTAGTGGTGGTGAGAGAGAGGGTGGAAAGAAAATCCGCGAAAATGGGTTTACCCGCATTGGAGTTCACGGACTGTCTGACGGACAGTCCGCTCTTTCGTGACAATCTCCACGCTCACGAGAAGGAGTTGGAGAGGACGAGTGCTCAGATCAAAACACTTGTCAAGGATGTCAAGGATATTGTCAGTGCTGCTCAAGGTAAGCATTCTTCATGGTTTTCTAACTCTTTCCAGAGTTTAGGGGTGAGTGTAGTGGTTATTAAGCGTTATAAATGTCGGTAAAGACAATGACACATCTTCCGCTGAAGTTTGACCTGTGACTCAGGTCAATTACGGCATGACGTGGCATACCTCCCAAATGTGCGACAATAGGAAACTGGCTCATTGTCACTACATTTTTCAACCTTGCGATGAGAAGGACCTAGTTGACATTTCATCACGAAAGCAGAGCACTCATCATCGGAGGTTGTGAGGTGTGTCCTTATCTGGCGCACACAATGTAATCGTCGATATCAGTTATTAGATTAGTGATTTATGGGATTTGCGGTAGTTAGCGCTTTGTAAGGAGACGAAGCTATTTCAACTTCTCGTTGGTGCTCATTACCCAAGAAAAATTGCAACCGCCTCTGAATGAGAGAATCTGTGATAATGATAATGATGGAGAAGCATTTAGGTTTGGTGTGAATCCCATTTTATGATTCATTGTTCCACACACATACTTCCACTTGCTTGTCATCATCATCCCATCACACCTTCCCATATCCTCCTAGATGTACGAAATGATTATCAACTCAAGTCTGAAGGCCGGGATATGTGATATCCGTTTTTTTCCTAGGTGAACAACGATTGAGTATTGATGTGTAGTTCTGGTACAGGTTAAAAGGATTCTGTTTGCATCTGCCTTCTGGGTGAAATCCTGGACCTTCACCTTGTGTCCAACAGCCCGTATCGCTCACGCCAGAGGAAGGAATGCATGAATGGCTTGTGTCGGCAGTCATAATGCACCCAGCCTTCCTTATCTTGTGTGTACATTCGTACACTGTTTGTGACTAATTTTTGGTGGTGGATGATGATGATGTCCTATCGCATCACAGTCGTTGTCTATTTGTTTCGATGATGATAACCCACAGCCTCACAACTGCATCATATCATCACGGGAAGGTGCCACACCACAAAGATTGTTTGGAAATGGATTCTTCTAATGGAGCCAGCGTTTGTGTAATTCATTCGTCTGTTTGCTCTTGCACTCGTTCCTCACATCATCGTGATCCACACACGTATTCCATAATATCACACCGTCTGCTATGTTTAGGGATGGGATTGTTCACCAAAATTGCAATACAATGGGATGATATGAATACATAAAATTGGTTTTCGTGCGCTCTCTCCCAGAGAATACCTTTTGTTACAATAATTTCCATTACAATCCCATTAATTTCCTCCTACTCACTTTAAGGTCCTTTTATCCTCTCCTCCACATTCAACCGCAGGTATAACGCTCATAAAAAGGATAGGAGCAGGCACTAAGCGCCCATTTTGATGAATTATACAAAACACGGCTAGTTCTCTTTGAATTGTTCACATTTGAAACAGCAACAACTCACGCATTTCATAAATCGTAGATCATATTATACATTTCTGTAGCTGTGTCGTCGTACATGTAGTTCTTCATTAGTGTCATATTATTTTTTTGGCAGTGTGAGCCCTGTATCGTCATTTCAGATTGTTATAAGATTATCCTCCTTTTACCGTGCAATTATTGGCGATCGCATCTCGTCGCAGTGGCTCTCATTGCTAATTATTGTAATAGTACGCAACTCTCACTTTGAAGGAGGAAAGAGAAAAGAAGCAGAAAAAAAGAAGTAGTGAAACCATGCGTAAGGCTATATATATACCTAAGATGAATAAAATAATATGTGTTTCGCTCACCGTAATAATTTGGATTGGTTCCACCTGTTCAGCAGGGGAAAAATTCTTTATCTTATCTGTATCAGGGTCAATAGCAATGAAGCAGTTTGGTGCATCTCTTTCTCGTAGTAGTTGATGTACGGAAAAGATTTACAGTCGATGGGACAGGTGTGTCATGCATGTCAGGGTATGCGTAATTTGAGTCCGTACATATTGAAGAGCCTTTAAAAAAGCTCACATGAATACCTCTATCAATATAAGGCAAGTTGTGGTGAGCGTTTAAATGGCAGCCTTCTCCTATTGTCCTATGATGCACCCAAAAGTGTTTTAGAATGAAGAGAATCGCAGAGCGTGTGTTCCTTTACGACCACAAACATTTTTACAATCATCTCTCCATCATCATTTCCCTATAAAATTGGTAAAACAATATCTGAGTGGAAAAAATGCACAATTACGACAGGAGCAAGAAGGTTCATTCTGAGTTTTCTGACTGAGGAGGAGCGAGTAGCACAGAGTTGCAATCAGAGAGGCAGACAACAAGTGACAGTGAAAAGGGAAAATAGGAAAACTAGATCTGTTGTAGTCAGTCATCAAGATGAGAGTCTCTCTTTCATTCTGTCTTTCAATTTGTAAAATGTTTAGGTCCTTCACACTGTACAGAGTCGGTTGTAATTGCCAGTGGAGATGATATTAATGACGGCAACGTATCAGGCATGCAGCAAGAGCTCTACACGCATTCTACACCGAATATATAAATGATTGCTGTATAGGAATGTGTGGAAGAGTGAGAGTTGGAGTAGTGACCAAGACGAAAATCGAAATGGTGAATAAGAGCATCTTTTGCAAGGGACGAGTTTGAATTGAGAATGAACTGGTTTAGATGACTTGAATATAAAAATACATGACATCGTGGTGGCGAAGGGATGCAGAGAGTGGAGATGAACAACGTGGTAAAAATGAAGAACACGTTAACTCTGCATTCGATTGGTTTAATCAGAATGCGAAATTGTCGATTCGCAACCGGTATAAGGTTTTGATTTTAAAAAAAAACACCCTTCTCAAAGGTATCCTCACTTTTCCAATATATATTTAATTTTTACAAATCTGTAAACTCTCGACTCCGTAAAAGGTTTGTGAGCATTGAATAATTTTTCTTCATTCCTCTCGGCTGACGACGACACATTTTATCGGGAAAGTGTTGTTGCGGAGAGCCTCACTTTAAAAATATTTGTTGGCCCTGATAATCATATCCCTCGACTCAAATACAGATTTTCCTTTGGAATTCACAATGATACGCTGTAGTTTTTTTTCTTCAGAGGGTGAGATCATTCCGTTGTAATCATATCCATACTTCAAAGATATCCCTCGAGTCTAGTTGTTGTTGTGACTCGTTTAAAAGTTGTCCTAGCACACTCATTACGAGTGTATGTCGTTTAAAGAAATATATACTCTCCACGTTGAGGACCGTGTAAGCAATGATTTTTTTTGTTTCTCCTCCGTACCATTTTTATTGCCTGTATGTGGCGTGGCCCCGTGGCCAGAGAGTTAAACATTGTACAATTACAACTTGTTGCTTGTAGCCAGCGTGATATGATGTTGGTGAGGAACACGTCTTTTCTTTCTGCCTAATCAACTGTACACTACACGGTGTTGCATTCCGAAGAGCGAAGGAAACGAGTAGAAAGCGCGTTCAGCTCATGCAATCGTCATCATCGTATCGTAGTCGTCTTGCAAAAAAGGAAGAGTTTTTCCTCTTCTCCGCCAACATCATCATCGTGTTCGAGTGGAGGCGAGAGAAGGGATAGAGAGGAATGTTATTTCGAAAAGGACCTCCATTAAAAATTATGATCGTCATCATGATTCATTTTCTTTGTGCCGCAACGCACAACATCACAGTCTCGCTGAGGTGAATACACAGCGAATTGTTCGGCTGATATCGTCAGTTGATGCGATGATGATTTTGATACTTGATGGTGTACTCTGAACTAGAAAGAGTCGCTGGCGTTAAATATATTAAGCGTCTTATACACACGAGTCCCATCATCACTGAGTGATCCCCTGCAAAAAAATGATGAGGATATTGAATGGGATATCGCGTATCATGATGTCGAATAAAAATGAAAGAGAAAAGCGAGAAAGCCCTTTTTCCTCATTTATTATGCACACAAACAGATTTTTTTCTTGGGCTATGACACAGTTGCAAATCTGCATGATGCATGCAAAACTAAATGTAAAATAAGCTCTCCTTGCCAAACGAAAAGGTTGGTTGCTTAAAGATGGAGATGAACGGCATGTATATTTTTTATAGACAGTAAGATTATTATTGAACTTGTACCTATCGAAATGTATCGAGGTGTTTGTGTACGTATATAAAAAGTGTGATAAGTGAACATGCTCCTTATTGTTCTCTGCATATGATGACCCAAAGGCTTAAAACACTTTTTAAAAAAAAACCAAGGCCACACTTTCTGATTGCTTACTTATTCCTGTACACATTTTGTCTTACACTTAGCAGGTATCGATGAGAATAATTTCACACTGATTGTTTTTTTTTCTCGCAGAGATGTGTCGCTGCATTGAATGGTGTGGACTCGAAAGTGTTTGAGGAGTAGGCGTATTTTATAAAAAATGAGATTGAAATCCGTTGTAAGAGAGGACACGGATAAGCTAATCTCTTGTTTGAATCCTTTAAGAGAATTTAACTGTGACTCCGCTGGCCCGGTTTGTGGCTCGTCGATTACAGTTTGCGAAGTTTGCGCGGCGTCCCTTTCTCAACTGTCATGATTGTGCTGCTTGTGTCTTTGCACTCGTAAAGAAAGGCGATGGACACACAAAATACATTTAGGCTTGAACTGATGTTTGATTTGGAAAAGAATTAGGTAGCCCACCACAACGACATTTAACAAGAACTCGAAGTGTATTTTTTGATGAGCATCATATTATTCTGCTGCTTGGTGTGCGATTTTTGTCTACGTGCCGTTATCGTGCATGCGCACTCACTTCATCAGGATTGCTAATGTAATCAAGTTTATCATGATGTGTACGAATGCGCATACGCGATTTCATTGTATCATTGAAATCATTGTGCCTCTTTGACCCAAGAATGGTGCTGCTTATTTTTTGGAAGATGAAATGGAAAAGACATATCGAGACATAAAGAAAGCTTATCGTGATCCTCATCTCACTACGTATCGTCATAATATGTGTGTATATACAAATACGTTTGACTTGATTTTACATCCGCTAGACGAACTGGGAAACTAGCATGGCACAGAGTTACTACTTTTTTTTTCCTTTGCTTGTATATAAGAGGTTCACCTGAGTGTAATCATCTCAAGGTATGCCGTACATTACAAGACTGAAGCGGTGACGTTGTGTGTGGAAGAAGAGACATTGGGTAAAATCTAGGGCATCCTCAATCTTGAAATTCCTTTGAAACCAGGGCCTCTCTCTCTCTCTCTGACGAGGAAAAAAGAGCTCTACACATGCGAGAGGAAGGGAGTGAGAAGTTGAGGAACGAAAAATCAGACAACAATTGAGACGACAGAGAGAGGGATGATAATAATGTGAATATTGCGGATGAGAACAACGTTCCTTCCACATTTATACAGCATGTATTCTCGAATAGGGCAGACTTTAACATTGGTCGAGACAAGTTTGTCTGTCTGCCTGTGGATCACCTCGCAACTTTTAAAAGGGTGTTGCTAAAGCATAGTTACAGGACGCAGGATTTGTGTGAACACTGTCAATGTTGCAAACGTATGCGATGTGGTGTCGTCATTCATTATTTAAGAAACCTCGCAACTTGAGCATACCAGGCTTGTTCCCGCTTTGAAAAAATGAAGACTCTCGGCAAAGCTATAGTTTAGTGACACAGCTGGTGCATTGTTACTCCTTGGGATTTGCTTGGTGTAGTGCCACCTCAGGAAAAAGAATGCTTTCGGCAACCACCGCACAGGGAAAAGTATTTGAAACGTTTGTGTGTTGCTCGTATGCAGTGTTGGCATTCGCTCGCATTGTTGTCGCTTTTGAAAACACTCTGATTATACCGTACATCTTCCACGTTGTTACATGCACTGTCCGAGGATGGGCCCACATTGCATTGTTTTCCTCTCCGTTTTTACGATGTATTTTTTTACCCGTACTTGGCATCCTTTCAGCCTTTCCTCACAGCATTTTTTTGTTCATTGTTACCAAAGTGCTCACAACACAGAGGCATTTGGGGATGATGATAATATGTTACCTGTGGTGAGCATTTATCAGGGAGAGGGTACGAGAAACAACTTTGCCATATCTTTTTGTACTTTTATGTTTTTCATATTATGTAGATCTTTAGAGAAACAAGATATTCGGTGTATGCTTATTTTCCTATCTGTTTCGTCGTGTATGTCATATTTTGAGCTTTCTTGAAAGTATAAACGAAGCTGAAAATTTTTCGAGTACGACCAACATGAGAGCATATACGTATTACTTCTCGTCTACCATTCATATTATCGTGTGATGATGATGATTCTACTCTTTGGGGTTGTGAGTTCAAGAGAGAAAGAGACGGGTATATGTTGTGTAAAGGGATGATATGCTGTTGCGGTAATTTTCATTTAGCTCTCTTGTGCGTTTCACCAAAGTGTTTGTAAAGGGCTGTTTTCTATTTGTTTGATTACACGACGACGACGCTGCTGGTGCTTGGGGATGATGATGATGACAACAAGATTGATAATAAGAAAATGCTGCTTTCTTTTTATGTACTGTTCCTCTAACATTACCAACGAAAGATTTCTAGTTTGATATTGATGTGATGATGATGATGGTCATTACAGTTTTTTCCTTTCATGTTGTGTGCACTATGCACAATTTTGCTTGCAACGCGAAGAAACACTATTACTTTAATACACTCTCTCTCTCTGGCTGATCAAGCAAATTGCGTTAATTTTCAGTGTTCTCTCTCATTCAAGGTGGACAGATGTACACGTGAGTTCGTGTTCTGAGAGGGAAATGGAATGTTAAAAAGCGTGTAATCTTGTGTGGAAGGAAAAGAAAGATAAGAAGAACGTTGTTTTTTGTGAGGAGTACGTTTTCAGCATGATTTCCGTACCTGAGCGATAACGTTGTTTGGCACAAGTTTTTTTGGCTATCTGTTTGAGTACAAGAGAAGAAGAAGAATGTGAATAAAATGCGTATCATACTTCCAACTTTGGACTTGAGATTGTTCTCCAATAATAGAAGAGGAACTCAAAGATCATGCAGACACCGACTTGAGAGAGATAGGCAACTCGTTCGAAGTGAAGACAAGAAAAAAAGGACTTTGCATAATATTGGAAGCGCAACGAGTGGTTGACAAAGATAGGCCTACTATGTCGTCTCTGACTGAGGGTTGGGTTTTGCCAAGGTTAATTCTTTAGAGAGAGCTGAAAAAAGGAAGATGCTGACAAGATGAATTCGTCCATTGTGAAGCCACATGATGATGCTGATGATCTTGATCATAATAGATATTTGTAGAGTCCTCGACTCTCAGCAAAAGGGAAGCAACAAAAACGGCAAGTTGAAGTTCACAAGACGAGTTTGCACATTCTTTCTTCGAGGCATTATCTCTTTGAAGGAACACACTTCGTCTTTTCAGTCTTCATTCTGCACAAAACCGAGATGGAATGTGCGTACAGAAAATAGACGAATGTGTGAATACTGTGCGTGGCAGCAGGCCTCGTATTATACGTATTGTGATATATATGTAGATAGATATGAAATGGTGATCCATGTGTGCAACAAGTTTGGGCTGGCATTCTCTGGATGAGTCATGTGCAAAATAAGATACGATGTCTATTGGAGAGATCTTGATATGGAGTAGTAATATGATTTTTTGGAATGTTTACGACCTCAGCTCATTATTTCAGTTATTTCAGTTCATTGGTCAGACATGAATGGAGATTAGCAATTTTTTTTGTGAGAGGCACGCCAAGCTGATTTTTTTTTGAATGGAGGCATTTCGTACGGAAAGGGGAACAATGTACACTTGCCATTTTCCTTGACAGAACATCGACATCAGTAGCAAAACTATAAGGAAAGAAAAGGAATGTCAAAAATGATTTTTTCTCTCTCTGATGTTTGCTAATACAAAAAATGCAAAGAATCGGGTACACTTGGAAGGAGGCGTTCTTCTCTGGTATGCTTACCGAGGCACACTCTCGCAAAAGTGTATAAAAAGACCCGCCCTTCGAGTGCAAACTGATCTTTTACACTTTCGACATTTTTGTACTTTGCGCGAAGGACCACAAAAAATTGTACGGATCTCGGACTCGCCGAACATGTTGGGAATGTGTGAATTCAAAAGATTAGCAACTTTTTTTTCAGTTTTCCCATTGTCGAATGTGGAATGAGCGTGTAGCCATTATCTAAACTCATGGTTTTCATATCGATACGTGTATTATATGGCTGAATGTATGCACGATGATGAGGATGGCAATTGGTTTTCGTGTATCGTCATCATTCTCATCATCATCAGCAGTAGCAAAGACTTGGTAATTGAGATTGGATTGGTCTCGGTGTGCTGGTGCTTTTAGTATGCAAAGACGTGTTTCACTTCTCATCATCATTTTTTTGTGGTGGATCATAATCACGATGTGATGGTCGTGTACTCCCTTGTGTTGTACTTTGGAAGGTTGATTCTACATCAGCTCACTATATTCTGTGCATTTTTTGTATGCGTGTGCGTACAATGTGGAGGAATACACATTTTAATCTTTTTTTCAACTTGTGAGCCTTCACAGAAGGAAACCCATCATGATGAAGATGGTCTCACAAAATCACAGGCATCTTCGAGCTACCGGGGCGATTCCTTGGTCTCTCATCACAAACATGTTGAACCCTGAGTCTGGTCTTTGGTTTACATAAATGTTGTACAAGGCTGTATTCCAGTTTAAAGGAAATATGATTATGGTAGTCGGTTGGTCATTTTTGCTTCTTAACTCTCTCCGAGGAGTAAAGGCGATTGATGAAAGAAAAACGTTTTCTCAATGTGTGCCGTGTTGGGAACGCACGTCTCGAGTTTTCTTGAGTACGAGTAATGATGTGGGATTTGTTGAGCTTTTTTAAATTCGGATGCTTCATGAGCCTGTTGTGGATGTTGATTGTAAACAATGTTCCTGTGCCTTCTACCGTGCTAACTTGTCAAGACGGAGAAGATGAATGTAATAAGTTTCCAGGAGACAGAGATGCTACAGCTATGAGAGTCTTTTTAATGATAGTAGGAAGGAATAATAAGTAGGGGTGGGCAGTAGTAAGTATTTGTAGCATTTATTCTAATAAAATCTGTAAGTCGGGGCATTATTTACGCTATTCTCTTCATCGTTACGTCGCCATAACGGTGAGCCACCTCACTTTGAAGCTTGTATATATGTATACGGTACAACGACGATCATAATGGGTGTGCTGGGTGAAGAAATCAGGGAAGCAGGATAGAGGAAGAGGGCTTCTAGTGAATTTTTCGGATAACTTTAATGTTGACTCAACATTGTTGAGGTTGCATTTTTTCAAGAGAGTGCATTCACACATATTTTGGACGGAAAGCAGAGATTTTCGAGAAAGTAAACATTGAATTTGTATACGTAGTAAGGGATTTAAGGGAAATCACTGACCGAACTCGGATGGAACTAATAAGCTGTTACGATTGTGTTATGTCTTCCTGAAGAATGTTGCATTTTATTTGAGAAGAGCTGAAAGATTTGAGGCAAGGGAGAGAAGTGGATTTTGTAGGAGTAAAGGTTTATACATATTGCATTCTAGTAAGACGCGTAACTAATGTACCAAATTGTGCCTGCGATGTGGGGCTACATTTTTATGTAGTTTCTGATGCATTTTTTGCCATATACACTCTGAGATGGAATGGGATTTTTTAAAATGTTGAGGCTTATGTAAAGAAAGACTTAGGAACCCGATAAAAATGTCAGAGAGATTTCTTACGAAGGTACTTTTTATGACATGCCTTGAAATGTAATACGAGTGTCGGCTAGAGTGTTTTGAAAGCATGTAGGATTATTGTTACGAAGGTGAGGTAGAGTTGTGTAGGGTGGAGCCAATTGAAAGGTGTGAGTGGACAGAAAGACATGATGCAAGGTCGGTAGGATATTTAGGAGAAAACCAGTTGAAATAATTTGGGTTACAATTGTTACATAATCATGACGTGTACCACTAACAATGATTGCTAGTGAAGGGAACGATTGATACAAATTTTCTCTCGTAAATCTTAAAGAAAAAGTATGTACATGAGTTTGATGCTGTAATATTACTACCTTTACAAGCAGTTTTTTTACACATGCATAAAGGAAGAATGGGTGAGTTCGCTGACGTTATTCTGGAGCTGATGTAGTTGTTGGAGCAGAAATGTGAAACACTCCAGCAGACCGGATGTACAAGGACGTAAAGCGCATCTGGCTCTTTTTTTTGGAGACTCAGCTCTTCATTGTGAGACACGTGCACTGACATTCTTTCATTCAGCGTTTCCGGTTGTGATATCGTTGTTATCTTTATTTGCGTGGAAATTCCTGGAAATATGTGTACATTTGGTGATCTGTTTCTTGGAATTGGGATACGATTCGACTGGCTAGCAGGGATTATGAATTATTTTTGAGGCGGAGTTGAGGAACTCAATTCATTTGGTCGCTTATACTAGAACTTACGTCAACATTGTAGTTTGTGTAACTGTACAATCGTATGATTTCTTATGACGATTTTTACGTTTTCTTTATCATTCAGACTAATTTTGATTATAGCTCATTAACAGCGGGAGAATAAGTTGTGCGTCAAGCTCTGCAAGTTTGCTGCGTCTCCGTAGGTTTCATAATGTAACGTGGAACACCTTGTACAAACGTTGTGAATGACGCAAATTTCGTAGTTTATGCGTGGATTATGACTGTTTAAATTTTTATGACTGCAGCCACTCGACGGAGGATTTCCTTCTGACAAACATATGTCAATTTGATGACTTTTGGTAGGTTCTAGTTTCGTGGAAAACAATTGTTTCTGTCAGATTTAGCAAAGGTCGGGCTGACTGACACGCACTAACGGCTTTCAACTATTGCTTGCAGTCAGAATTTCACAATGACTTTTGTCGAGCTCACGCAGGAATAAGAATTTATTTGTAATTCTTTATTTTCAAGTTGCATCTAGCTAGAATGCTTTACTTACAGAGGACACATACATAGTATTATGTTCCAGCGCTTTCATGATCAAACAAGACTTCATTACTACTACCATTGCAGAATGACTTTTACACAAATAGTCGAGTGCTCGCGATAATCTTTAATGCACTTGCTGAATACGTTATGATGATCATATCGATATCTGCATTTCATTACACGCAAGTAACAATTTACGACGGTGGTGGTGGTGGTGGTGGGAGGAAAATCCTGATATTTTATGTCCCACTTAAACCAATTGATGCCTACAGTTTCAAGTCAACTGCAGCCATGAAATCACAGAACCATAACTGAAAACATGATGTCAATATGCACACGTACGTGTTATCCTAATCGAGCATTATGGAGTCTTTAAGCATGTTTCATCCAGAGTGATCATGCTACAATGTATGAAGACATGATTTATGTGAACTACGATTTGTCTTTACTAAATAGTAACTCCTAGCCTGTGTGAGTGCACCATTTTACGATCAAATTGTTTGATGTGACGCTCCATAACCTAATTACATTGCGACACATTTTACGAGCCCTTTTGTATATCCATTTTGCCATGTAGTCTGCACATTTCTAAAGGTTTTACTCCACGTATATGCCTTGATGCCAATGTTTGTTTTTATCAGGCCAAAGTACAAGGGAAAGGCTGATGAAAAGTACGTGAGTTGTGGCACTGTGCGTCGTCTCAGTGCTCAGTAAGCAATTTGTATATTTTTCTTTTATGGACTTGCAATTAGTTTATGTGCCATTCCTCCGTACACATCTTCACCTTGCCTTGCTCACTCTCAAGAGAAAAAAGGTTTTGATGAGAATTATTCTTGTTTTATGAAAGGGGATGAGCGAACATCATGGCAGTAAAATAATGAGCTGTAAAAAACTACGAGTGTGCCTCTCCTGTTTCCTTTTGCATACAAGAACGTCATCAAGGCATGAGGTTGTATTTTTTGCACAACTTAATACAGGCTAAATTTTCTTTTATGACTGATATAATCTTCGATCATTTTCCAAGATTACGGAGTGACCATGACACTGGAATGGGACGTGAATACCACATCCCATAATATACAATTGTGCTCATTATCTTCCTAATTTTTTTCCTCAGGGAAAGTTCCTTGACTATGAATGACATACCAGGCCCTTGCTCAAGTGACCACGTGTGCATGATACAGAATTTACTGGCTCACGTTCTTGAAAATTTTTACTTCAAGTTTCCCTATTTTGTGAGGGGATGTTGAGGCAAATGGATGAAGGAGAGTTGTGCGAAACAGTTCGACTCGTTCAACTTTTTGTTTACTTCCAAAAAAAGGTAATCACCACAGCTATAACGGTTTCAAACGGGCGTAAAGTCTTGTCGAGAGATGGTTTGAGTTCACTAATTCATGACTAATGTGACGAGTTTTTGTGCAAGCCAATATTTATGTTGGTGTCGGCATAGCCGTGAAAGTTTTGCTATTTCTCCATCCACACCTTGCGTAATGTTCACACCTACGTTACAACCCGTGTTAGAACGACAAACTGTTTATTTTGTTTCAAACTCTTCGTCGAAGAAGAGAAAACGGGAAGCGTTTACGCCGTTTCTGGTGGACCATTTGGATTTTTTGTAGGAAAATTATTATCCTTCTTTCAATGATATTGTTTTGTGGCATTTTTTCTGGCTAAACTGAATTGTATCACTGACATGTGTATTGCTTCATAGAGGAAGTCTTCTCCTCTGTAGCTCATGTCAGAGAATATTTGCATGCAAAGTGTATTTTGAAGAATGCCAGGACTTTTGAAGCAAATGTTTTATTCTCTTTTCTGAAAAAATAGAAGTATTAAACGAGGATTTGTGTGTCGTTAACATCGATGTGTATGCGAGTTCAGTGTGATCTGATGTGTCTGAGTGTGGAAAGCAATATCAATTCAACACCAACACGAAAAGTTAACATCAATGTTCGAATCATTACCGTCGTCACTCGAGACTCGTTTCGTTTGTAACGCTATCCACGTCGACATCGAGAGAGACAAGGAGAGGTAAAATATGTTGTGGTTTTCAAGTGTGAATTGCATCATCATCATCGTAATCAAATGTTATGACTGTGGAAAAGTTGATTGAATGGGAGGACTCTGAGCAGAATTAGAAAGAGAATAAATATGAGCGTAATGCTGTAACAAAATAAACCATCTACTCATTCACTTGGAAACTTACAAAGAGTGAAGAAAAAAACATCGACAAAATGTACAAGTTAATGAGGAATGTAGAGAAGAAAAAGGTCTTGACGATACAGCACACCATGTGAAGACCACCAGTCGAAGCGTACATAAAGCATAAGCACACATACATATATCGCATTCAAAACGGGGAAGAACTACCTCCCCGTGTGCATATCTGTTGAGAACGCAACGGCATAATTTGAGTGTCATTTAATACACATTTCTCCTCATTGCAATTTCCCAAACGGAGGAGCAGCTCTTTTCAGGTGGTGGTCGCGAATGGGGATGCGGTGGCAAGGGATTCAGGTGTGTGGTTTGGTTTGTGCATTAGGAATTTGGAAACCGTTCGTGGGAACCTCAGGTGTTCACAAGATAGTCGTCAGTGAACGCCTTCACTGACTGCAGGAGTAGTTCTGATAAAAAAGTGTCATGCCAAAAAAAATCCCAACACCAACCACCACCACGATCATCATCACGTGTCTCATTTCGAATGTGTTTTATACATGTCTTGTTAAATATGAAGCCGCAAAACAGAAAAAAATGCCGTGTGCACATACGATGTAGTAACTTGTGTGCATGACATGACATTGTATTGATGATGTACAATGGCGGCGGCAAAAGTCATGAGGATAAAGAAGGAGGAGGACGAGAGCGAGATTGTTTTTCTTCCCTCACAAGCCACACTCACATGAAATATAGTGACTTTGTCCTGTTTAATTGTTGAGGACGCCGTACTTTATCACTTGTTGTTACATATAAGGTGTAAAAAGGTGCGTGGCCTATGGCTCCACATTCTTTGGCAAATGATGGCGCTTTACACAAGTCTCGCCGTAAGTTTATGGAAGTGTTTGGCCGAGTGGAAATCATTAAATACGAGGTGTAGTTAACAATGCACTCATAACTTGTACAACCTCCTTGTCGCGGCCTCTACATGAATCTTCTATTAGGTTTTCAGCATTTTATGGGGTCCGTCGGAAAAAATGGATTGTTCAGAGGGATTTGGTGGTACGCACTTTTGTGTTTTATTACTCCCAGGTCACTTCTCACTTGTCTCTGTATATTCTGCAAGAAGGTGTACCATTGCGTGTCTGAGTTTGAAAAAAATCCGTTTTTGACATGAACAGGAATGAATTACAAGTTAATTGGCGCTTTATTTCTTTCATGTCATTAGTCGGTTGGTTGGCTACGATTGAAATAGGTGTGATTCTGGACAAATGGACATTTCATCTAACGTCCCTTTTCTCATTTATTTTACAAAATCATATTCCTGCATTGTGTGTTTGAATCTTGTAAAAGGTTTGCAAATAGAGTGAAGTCATTATTGCCGCTATGTGAAAATCGTGGTGACGTTTTCTACAAAATTTCTCGTTAGTTTTTCTCTCATGTCCTCTTTTTTATGCTTGCTGCAGTGAAAAAAAAATTTCACCGGAATCGTGCGATCATGAGCGCTGGTGTCATGATGCCATGCACTGCAATTACATCATCAGAATTACGGTGAGTGAATTCAAATTGCACAAGATTGCATTCAGCCGTGTTGCTCTACTCACAGCGCCAAGTCGCATACCGGCACGAAAATACAATGTGCATTACGAGGTAGAGCAATGTGTGGTTGACGAGACAAAAAATAATGGTCAAACTGTACGGAGAGAGACTAGGTTAGGTTAGCTACAGGCCAAAAAGACAGCCAAAGCACGGAACTTGGTGGCGGAATGACATTGTTTTTTTCTTTGTTACAAAAAATTGTGCAAATCTCACCCAAAACGAAAACCCTCAAAAAAATGATGAACTCAAGTCAGTGTGTGGATTTCATTCAACTCTTTTTGTTTATGGTCTACCTGTCCGCGCTCACATTTCGAGTGAGGAACGGGCGTGAGGAAATTTTTGTTTTCGTACCGTAAGGTCCCACACCATGCACTAATGGCCCCTATTATTTTTCAGTGTAAATCCCGTCAAACGCAGGCATTTGACATTCCGTTCTTTTTCTCTCATCGTCACAAGGATTTCTTTTTTCATAGTTGGCAAGTTCCTTTGTGCGAAGCACCAGTTTCAGTGTGAAACTTACCCTTTTTTTAGAAGAGAGAAGGCAATATATATTTCCGGATTTGTTCAAGAGCACCAGGGAGTCATGCATCGTTTTTCCTGAAGTCACAGGGAAGCGTTGTAGTCATACAAAATTGCATTCGAAGAAGGGAGTCAAGGCAAAACAGTCATTGACCATGTCATGAGAGACACACCCCCGCCGTTTATGTACACACACTTAGACTCTACTCGTATGCACCAGAATTTTTTTGTTCATTCTTGCAAACTATTTACAACGAGAAAGCTGCTCCGATACCTGTAATCTGTAAGAGCTGTCTATTGACCGGTGTAATGAATGGAAAAGGCAGAGCGATAATATGTGGTATTGTTATGCGCACTCTGGTTAAAGAGCAGCCGTATAGTTTTGCTTGTATACAACTCTGCCCAAATGGTTTGCCATATTTGTGTCGATAAGTTATTGTCATGGGTTGAGACCAAGCAGAGAGAGGCTCGTCGTCATCACACGATCATTTGTTAGTGCAGTTTTTTTCGGTCAGATCATCATGATGGTCGTCAGTGAAATAACGTTTTGATGCTACTGTATCATCATGCTTCGCTGTCAAACAAGTCAGTCAGTAGTAGTCGTGAGGGAGATTAGCGGCGATATAAATTTCCGTATTTTCTGACAACAAAATACGTATTTATGTATTTTCCCCTTTTAATATATTTTCCTCTTAAAAAACTATCGTATTGACAATAGTATATGCTTTCAAGTTTTGTTGGCTACTCAGAAGCAACTCCCACATAATTTTTTTGCCTTTCTTTCTTTTAGCTAATAATTTTGATGCACAATGTACTCACGCATCCCTCTCGCTTGCATGACGTGATGTAATCCTCTCTGATTACGGGATTACTTTGTATGTGAGACACGCAACTTTGGAGAACCGAAAAAAGTCAACATTACACTTTTTGTGCGAAGAGAAGCGAGAGATTGATTGCTAAAAAATAACTTCGCAGTTTTGTTCTGTTTTACCTTTCTGGCTCTCTCCTTTTTCTCTAAACACCCTTTTAGGAGCCATGTTGGTATGAGTTGCAAGGAGGAGAAGGAAATCATTTGCATTGTGATTGTGTGGAAGGACAAAATGGAAGTTCACAGATTGTATCATGTTTAGAGACACGGTGGACATTATGAGCGTGTTTGCCTTTTCCGCCTTCCTCTGAAAGAGTTCTTTGTCAGCAGATATTTAAGTGTCTCACGTAACGTGCACACTTGGCTGCACAAAGAATCTAGAGATGAAATGATTGTTTGTACTTTTTGCGAGTGTGCGATGTCGTCGTAGGACATTTCAAAGTGTTTGAATTTGCAGTATAATGTACTCGCTCCTGTGAGCCAAAGTGACGTCTGTGTCTGCACAGGTTTGTAACTTCAAAACGTCAAGTTGTTTATTGGAACGTGTGCACATGGTTTTAAACTTTTTAGATGTATGGGTTGCTTTGCGACGTCAATAATATGCTGAAATGTGAAACCGTTCCTTTTTTACATGCGCAGCGAGACGCGAACGATTTTAGGGGATGAATCATCGATTTTTTAGTAATATTGCGTTTTTCTCAGTGTCCAGTTATTCTGCAGAGGATAATATGAGCGGTGTCAAGTCACGAGGAGTCAACGAGCCAATGATATGTAGTTTGTATTATGTTTGGAGGCCGGATAATGGCTAAAACATTTTAAAAAGGTATTACGTAGTGTAGTGGTCGCACAGTTTTTCTGTTTAGACTAGTCGGGACGACGTCCAATTAGCATTAGCACAAAAATGCCGGATACTACAAATAGAGAACGAGGATAACACACGGAACACTCCTTGCAGTTGTATTTTTTCGGAGGTAAAAAGCTCGCGTCCTTTTTAAACTACAACTCCCATTATAGAGTCAACAGTGGGATTTTTTATTGTTTGCTCAAGTCGACGCAAGCACATTCCTTTCTGCCGTTTCGTGTCTAGTTGAAACACTTTTTAGAGGCGTTTTTACGTGACAAACGGTATCCTGTTTTGCATTACACACTTGATCATCTCATGCTCATCACTAACGATATATTATGCGACATTCAGAGTTGTCTCGTCGCGTTTCTTTTTGTCGATGTCGACCGAACTGACAAAAATGAGTCATGGATTGAAATAGCGTAGAAATGTGTCACGTCTGAAATGAGGATTTTGTGTACGATTTAAGTGCGCATTTTTACTATCCATCAATACCAAAGTGTATTTAGGATTATGAAAAAAGTATCCTACGACTTTGGCTGTTGTATTGAATCCTCTTCCCTGTTAATTTGTGTATATACATCTTTTGTCCCAAATTTATGCTCAGTCGTGGTGCGCATATTTTTTTAAAGGTTGGTTTCAATTTTTTTGGCATCTGTTGTTTTTTTTCACTAATTGCTCAAGTAGCCATTTCACTAATATCCTTTAAAGGGTTGCTCTGTGTGATGTGAATTGTGGACAATTTATTGTGCACTCTGCAGATGTTCAAGTTTTTATGCTTTGATTCATGACCGTATATTATTTTTTTACGAATATATGCAAACGGCGTCAACGTTTAACGAAAATAAAAATGAGGGGAGGATGTATGTACGATGACGAAGAATTAGCAGTATACGTATACTCTAGTGCTTTGCAAAACTGAGGAAAACTCGAGGCACACAAGTATCGTTTGACCAGCCCGTGAGTTTGTTTTGTTTGACTTTGTCCAACTCACAAATCACAGGAAAAAGCATACATTACAATTATTCCTTTTTGTAAACGTTGGAATTAGGGATGTGAGGCAGCTGAGAGAAGCTGTGTGGCTTTTTATTATTTTCTGGTGATGGCACACCCACAAGAAGATATTTTACAGTAATGTAATCATTCAAGTGTATGCTTGGCCTTTTTTCTTGAAATGGGTACACATACACGAATTAGAAAAAAAATTATTATTTACTTTAAAAGTAATGTTTTGTGTGTGGTTGCATCATTCTGAGAGAGAGAGAGTTGTTTTCCAAAAAAAGAAATCCTCATATAGAAGCGAACCCAACAACGTTTCCTCCGTCTTGTATTTCCATCTCTTGTTTGTGGATATAGAGTTATTTTCAGGAGAGCATAGGATGAGTATGGAATCAAAAAGTAGAAGGAAAATGATGGGATTTTCATGGGATCGAGTTTCCGAGAAGGATTAAAGTTACTAACAAGACAGTCTCTTGTATTGACATGCACATGGAGTAATCCTAATGGGGAAATAATGTGCAGACCTGAAAAACAACAACGAAGACAAAGCGAAATGGTTTTCGTGGCTGAAAAGAAATAATAATTCAATATTCTTCAGTACATGAAGCCTTCACGATTTCGTTTGGGTGATGGGAATCAAACTTCTGCTAAGTGTACAATAATCCGGTTTTTATAAAAGACTAATTTCGTTTGCGGTTATTTCAGGTCAAAATATTCTCAACGTTTAGTCAGAAAAAAGGCATGGGAGCTGGAAAGTTTTCTTGATTTCTTCATTAGGTCGGAGAACGAGCTTCGTAAATTACATGCTTTTCCATTTCGTTAATGAAGAGCGACTTTTGAAGAGGATGCTTTTACAGAGGAAGGAGAAAAGTGAAAACTTCAAATTGAAGTAAGAGTTGTATCGCTACAAGCTCAGCAATTTGAAAAGAACCCATATTTTGAAGAAACTTTTCATTTACTCTTTGCAGTTTCTCACATACGCATTGCGTAATTCGAAAGCCCATGATTACATGTTCATTCATCGAAAATTGGTGTTTGGTGGGAGTGCGTCGCTGTTTTGAGTGGATTGTGGTGATGGCACACTGGCACTCACGATTGAAGTGGGCCTCAAAAATTATATGCAAAGCGATATGTTGGTTGATCTACAGTTTTGCTGGTGGAAAGAAGCGGATGCTGCTTTCCAAAACTCTCTCATCTCTTCTCCTAATAATAACTGGTTGTCTCTCGTTGGAGTGGTTTCAATGAGGAAATGAGGATATATAGAGCAAACACACTCATTTTTTATGAGAACAATGAGGAATCCCGTATGGTGAAAAAACAGAGGGTACGTACTATAGGTACGTGAACACATGATATGAGCATGAGATTATTTATACTTTAGTAAATCTAGAGAACTGCTCGCAAAATCGGGGCGGAAGTAATACAGGTTGAGATTCCCACTGTAGACTCACAGGCTGAGGGAGCTGGGAAAATAATAATTTGTGAATGTGAGGTTCGCCGTGAGATCACAAGAGACGGGGAGACATTGACACCTCACAATCACAACAAAAGTTCACTCCACTTGTCTGAAAATAAACGTTACCACAAAGTTTCACAAGAAT
Organism: Alloscopus bannaensis; assembly: GCA_027743745.1. Taxonomy (NCBI): domain Eukaryota; kingdom Metazoa; phylum Arthropoda; class Collembola; order Entomobryomorpha; family Entomobryidae; genus Alloscopus; species Alloscopus bannaensis. The sequence continues at coordinate 41,342 of JAHZMW010004223.1, read as the reverse complement.
TACCTCCAGCAGCGGTGGATCAGATTAAAGTGTTAAATGTTGAACACACACTTGTCTCTATTAATTCTAATTGTTTATAATTGGTTAAACGATTTTTTTCAACATTTGGTCAGTACAGTTGCTTTGTTTTCGTTCTCTGATGATCCACAGTTCATCCATAAAAAAGTGGGAGCAATGTGATCTAATATTTGAACATGACAATTAACCCGAGAAAAAAACTCCGATGCTCACCGGCGTGACACGTAATGCACACATACACGCTCACAGGCATCATCCGTTTTGCGAAATTATGCATGCAGTGGCGTAACGGTATTGACGGAAGTGTACTTTGCACCTATTGTTCCTTTTCCTCAGGCTTTCATGATGAGTTACCGAGAAACCCAAGAGCTCCTTGCTTCTGCAAACTCGAGCATGTCTTGTTCACAGATTCTTCGATTCTTTTGTGAGGGAATGACTCATGAAAAAAAGGACGACGATGTGTACTCTGATGGATTCTCAGGAATCATGATGATTTGTGTCAGTTGAAAAAAAATCGATTAAGAAAATCAACCGTGTATCAAAAACGGTCTCTTCATTGTTGAAGAGGAAAACAAAAATAGTTCGAATTCGATCGAGTGGTTGGAGGGGAAATTCCCGTCAACACTCACTGCATTCAGGTCTTGAGACGCTAACACACCTTTTGACAGACAGAGAAGATTGACAACGACAAGGACAACCCTAAACGATCCAATAATAATTTACAACATGTTCTCTACTACTCTAAGTAAGTCAAGAAGTGAGCCATAAACTTTTGCGAACAGCGAGAGCCTTCGAGAAAATGTTCCGTTGAGAAATTATTCGTGCTGAAATCGAGTAATTTCTATTCCTCAGTGATATAAAAAAAACGCTTGTGTATGTTGAGTTCGTCATCTTTTGAGGGATGCGCATGCTCGTTGTGTGTCAGAGAAGTGGTGATAAGTTCACCAGTGCTAAACGACTTCTGGGCGGGGATCTCGCAGTTTTTACAGTGTGCTCTTCCTGCCAACAAACTGTCAATTCATCACCTCGCGAAAAAAAAATTGAGAAAGTCATCTTCTTCCTGCTCAAAACTGTTTTCGCTCAATGTTTAAATGAGTGTGAGCAAGAGAGAGGCACGCTCTTTGTAATGTTTCTGGGTCAATTTATCTGTTGACATAGGAAATGAAGAAAAAAAACTGTGTTAATATGAAATGCCAAAGTTAGAAGTAGTTTTTTTTGTAGGTGCTAAAAAGGATCAGTCATTTGTACGATGACGATGGTAAACAAAATGTTGTTCGGGAGGCGTAAAAATTTGATAGAAACGTGCTCAATAGTACAGTGAACATAATAATGGTATTGAAAAGAGTTTCTTTTTCTGCTTTCTGCCCAAGCCACAAAAAAATTTAAAGGGAGAGGTTTCAGGTGTAAATTTAGTCTTCTTTTTATAAAAGAAAATTTGAATAAGCAGACAATGTGGGAAAGTTTGGACTAAATAGGACGATGGAACCCTTTTTCTTAGACGCGTCCCTTTTTCGCAACGGGAAGTGGAAATGACTTTATGTAATGGATCATGGTTAAAGTCCGGCTTCTCGACGGTCAACTATATTTTTTCTGACTTGTAAATACTCTTAATGGTTAATCTCGGTTAACTTTTTTGACGATGGAGGAGGTTTGATGTGTCGGCTTTTAGTAGCCCGCAAGCCGCCATGTAGTTAATAATTTGTTTGTACTCAGATAAATCTCACTTTTGGATGAGGTGTCTGGTTTTGGTTATTGAGCACTTCGTATTGCTTCTTGAGGATTGATTTTTTTACTCAAGAATTTCTTTCATGAGGAGACACACAAAGTATTGGCAGCACATTACTTCAGTTTACTCTCTGGCCTCTTTCAAACTTTTCAGTAAATCATTTCGTTATTATGCAGCCTGCAGTCCGGTCTCTGGGATGTGTACGGGGGGAATGCAAGGGATGTCCATCGTTCGGCTCAAGACATTCTTGAGTTAAAACGCATAAGTTGCTGTGTGAATACCAGTTTGCTAAGCATGTTTTTACTTCAACCAGAATGATATCTGGATTTTTCCTTGAAGACGTCTCGCGTAGTTTGGAACGATGTGCGTATAAATATAAAAATAACATCACTTTAAAGTGATGTTAATAAATATTAACTTTTCTCTCAACTCCACCTCGTTCTTCGATGCCTCAAATTACCTGAACAGTTACGTTACGAAAGACCTTGGAAAAGTTCAAAAGCATAATTATTTCCAAGTATGGCAGCGCCATATGAAACACCAGTGGAAAGGGGGAAACTTCACTCGTTTCGAAGAAAAATGATCGCATCTTTTTACGCAAAAGCAATGATTCATGCAAAGTCAAGGTTGAATCTCTAAAAACTCTTTTGTGCTTGACATCGTATTTGAAGTTCGTAGTAAATAAATGATGATACGACGGCAAAAGTTAAATGTCGCTTCACATTGTCAACATTTAATTGGCCACTTACACCTTCCGGGGAAGTCAAATCTCCGCATTAGCGTCAAAGAACTCATTACGAGTTAGTAATGTGATAGCCAGAGCACCAATGAGCATCACATCCATCCCGGCTAATTGTACACACACACCTCAGAGTTAATTGGAATTTTATGGAAATAGATTAGCGAACGTGTTTTCAAGGTGAAATAAAAAACACTTGGTTCACTCATCAAATCACCGAGATAACAGAGGACAATGTGGATGTCGGCTCGTTTCATTTGATTTAAGCGCACATTCTATATATTTTTTGTATGTTTGACAAAACTTCTTTGTCGTCGGAACTCGTACTGTGTAAGAGACTGTCAACGGTAAATTGTCGTTACAGAAAAAACGCGTTAGCACTGGTATCTTCGTAGAATTGTGGTGGCGCGTTGTATTTGGAATTTGCTCTACTTTGACGCAGTTCCTTATTACAAAATATTCAAACAATTTTTTTAGCAGACTAATCATGTATTGAGGCACTCTTGTCATAGAGTCGTAATGAATACCGAATAAGAACTGAGCCGAGGGATTCGAGTGCATTTATATGGGATAAGACAAAGTGGTTTGAATAAAACCAATCTTGTCGTACGAGAAATATGTGAAGATGGATTGATTACTAATGGGAAGCTCGCGTTTGTTCTGTACGTAAATGTGTGAAGGGAAAAGAAGAACATTTACAAAAAAGTAGCGTTCCGATGATGACTGCGGCTGGCACAGGCATTTACTAATGACATGTTTAAAATGGACACACATTACAACGTTTGAGCATCACCAACACATGTAGTGAACTCGTGTTTTTTTACAATGATAATAAAATCAAATTGCGCCTGACATGAGGAGTTGCATCTTGCAACTCGTACTCTTAATTCCTCATTTTTCTTGCAAGACACTCATGCAAGGTGCATGTCTACACATTTGAGTGACTCTTATTGAAAGGAATTACCACTATTTATAGTAACTGCGAAATACAGGCGAGGAGTGGAACAGACGAAAAAAGGCTATCAAGGATGTTCACGTTTAGCTAAGGATAGAATAAAAGCAATTTGAACTGATTCGATTTGATAGCGCTTCAGAAGAGCGTTATTGTGTGCTAATGACAGTTCAGAGGGACGACAGGGAAATCCTGGGCGTGCGAGGATCCAATGCAGAATTAGTTCACACCGCGATTTAAATGGGGATGATGGCGTGTGATTTATTTGGTTAGTAGGAAAATGATTGAAAATGGTAAACAAACAAGTCAGAAGTGCAATGGAATACATAGGTACATACCACTTTTTTTCCACTCAACTATAAAATGATTTTTATACTCATGACGCCGATACTGTGTCCGAATTTAGTTTACATGTTTTACGGTTAACGTAGGACTAATAGACTGTTTGTAGTCGATATGTTCGTCTGTTTGTAATTTAGGAATATGTTGTAAGTGTGGTTTATACATATTCAAAATGCGTAGAATGACAAGCTCTAATTCATCATTCCATCATTGCCAAATGAGGTGTTGCTTCTCTGCCACTTGCGACCATTGCTCATTGTCAATTCAAAAATTTGTCTGAGAAAAGTTCTCACAAAGCTGACTCTGGCTTGCAAGCCGTAGCGTAGGTTTTTTTTCTCGATATGCCAATACGAAAAGGTCTCCCCCCCGCACACTGCACCTTAAGTAGTGTATTACGAGAGGATGAAAAAAAATGATGAGAACACGGAGAGGCAAATAAATGTCAATATTATTGAGAGGCGTTGTGAGAGGAGCCCAGAGTGTTGTGAGGTTTGTGTGGAAGATCCCAATGTGGGATATGCACAATTTAAAATTAATTGGGATACGACGTACTCAAACGGTACGGCACACAAATGGACTCGACGCCACGACGGAGTTTGTTAATTTATTTTGCCGTAGTCATTTAACGAATGCTTTTAAAGTATGAAGATTGATGACGATAATGAATCTAGCATTGAGATCTTGTACGTAATTCCTTTAATTTCTGAACTTACACTGAGATTGATTTGACGAGTTTGAGACCGTTACAATTTGCTTGGGTGACTTACTTTGTGCGTACACATGGGTTTACAATTTTTGTATTTCAGTACACAAGAAAAATCGTACATCGTGCGCGTGTGTGTTCGCATTATATGATTTCATTCGCGTTTGATTTAATCCAAGCTCATGACAAAGGGGTACGACGATTTCAGGAAAGTGAAGGAAAATAACCAGTTAGACGTCATCCTTCTGCTTGTAGGAGTTATGAACGAGGGACAAGAGAAATGTACACGACATGACAAGAAAATTCCAACAAAAATATTTAGACTAGTTTGGATAGTTTGATTAGCATGACAAGTTTGTGAGGTGTGATATTGAGCTATCTGAAGTAAAAGCTCACTCACTATCAGGTCTAGGTATGTTTGGATAACTGAATAACTCGTTCATTGTGTTTATTGTACATTACAAGCCGTGTTTAAAAGAGCATCGCCAATGATTAACGGAATTAATGCGGAGGTATTTAGGAAAATTAAATGGTAGCACAGCGTAGGTGTTCTTGTCGAGCTACACAATCGTAGACTCAGAGTAAATAGTGAACCTCGTGGATTCTGTAACGTTTTCTTCGTCACTTTTTTCTCAAGGGGTTGACCCAAAGGAAATTGGAATGCTCTGGTGATAGTTGTAAACATAAACAAACTGAAGAAATAAAAATCCTTTCAATTACTTCTTGGGATAATGACTCACGCTCTTGGTAGGGTTTGAGGAGACGCTTGAGAAAAAAGGGATATTAAACTTGCTCCTTTATTAACAATTATTTACAATCCGCGCTCTCAACGCCCATTGCTGAATGTGTGAACAGAATCACTGATAAAATGCAAATCACTGAGAGTACTTTAGCAACGAATGTTTGTCGAGAATCACGAGCATCATCACAAACCACACGACGCAGCCAAGCAAATGGAGCTGAATGAGAAAACAGGAATATCATTTTAACGGAAAATGCATTTGTGATGGGTCGTAAAACTTAAACGGTTTGATTGGGTTATCAGGAAGGATTTACTCTCAATGATTTGTGTTAATTGGAAAAGTGGTTTTTCAAAAAGAACTAGTTGATTCTTTAGCTGAATATTATTATTTACTTTCCGACGTTTTTGCTGGCTTCATTACAAACACCACGGCGACGAAGTATTCACTTTGGCCATAGTTGGAAAGAGTTTGATGGATGAAAGTGTCATAAAAATACTCTCAGCTCTGATTCCGGTTTTTTTCGTCGATACACAACGAGATGAACGGAACCTAAGCTAATGAAGGTTATTTGCACAGTTATCTCACAAAGTAGTTGTATCAACAACTGGGAAAAAATTAAAAGCATTATCAGTTTTGAAGGGAGCTAATCAACGAACGTCTGTTATCTAATGGTGCCTTTGGATTATTTTATATTACATCGTGTGGTCAGTTTTGAGTAAAAAAAAAAGAAGTTGACCCTCTTGAATCTCGAAGTGACTTTTTTTCTCTTACAACACAAATTACTTTTCAAGAGTATGCGACGTATGCTTTCATTTTTTTTTTCTAGTTTTTTTAAAGCGATGATGATCTAGTTCAAATTCAGGGTTTTTTATTGGTTTACCAGTTTTTTTTTAATGGAGACCACCAGTGAAACTGTGAATGGGGTTTTTCTGCTCTCAATCAGAAGTGCAGAGTGTACAGCTTGAGTGATGGGAATGTGACGAGAAAGGTTGAGAATTTTTGTACATCTTCATCACGAGAAAGAAGGACACGTTGATGAATTTGTACGTGACAGTCGTTACGTTGAAAGGCTCACGTCTTGGTGCTATTAGATGAAATGATTTTTTGCAAAAGTGCAGTTGTAAAACGGAGTTTCGTTTCTGAGAGAGAGATATGATTGATTAGCTTTGAATTTGTGAAATAATCTGCTTTCAACATGTGAACGCTGCTGGGCTTCTGAGTAATTTTGCATGGAATTAGGGGAAATCCGATGGTTCACAAGAGGGCCTGCTTCATCCTTGTTGTATTCCAACAACACATGCAGAACGACCTCCCCGACATTAATGACCATTTTGAGAGTATTACTTTAGAATTATTGCGTTTAAAAGGAATTCTTGTATTTTGTTTTCTCCGTAATGTAAAACACAGACTAAAGTTTCTACATGTACTTCAGTATTTTTACACTCACCATTTCATTTTTGGATGTCTTTGCGGAATAACTCAAATGACTCTTCTTCTTTGCAGTTCTCTCACGAGCACAACGAGCGTTGGCCGCATCCCTGGAGAATTTCCATTTCGAATGCATAGGAAGCAACCGGACAGACGATGAAAAGGTTATTGCAGACTCTCTCCGACAATTCAGCCAACTCATCTCGTCCATCGAAGATGAGCGTGATCGAATGGTAAGTAGCCCTGATATCGATGAAGAAGATTAGTAATTTCGACAAAAAATGTAGCTCTCCGACATAAATTAATATCAGCGAAATCAAATTTAGTAAACGACATCGATGATTTTCCGTTACACAAGTGCATTTCACGTGATCGGCGGATGCATGAGGTTTTTAGCAAATTAACTTCCTTAGATTTGTGATCGAGTGGAGCAGGCAGACTCGAGGTTTTGAGCTGGGAGAGCTTTTAGTTTCATTACGCTATAAAACGAACTCGGCTCACAATTACACCATTTTACTTTTTAGCCTTCTCTACTCGCACACTATTTAGTAATTGTATCAACTCGGAGGACTTTATAGCAGTTTGATTTGCTGCAGCATATCCTGAAATGTATTTGTCATGCACATTCGGTTCGTCTTACGCCTTATTTGGCAACGAGGCTAATACATTAGGAAGCGAGGTTTACCTATTAACTCAGTGAAACGTGTGCACAAGAAAAAAATCGGTGGTAAATGAGGAGTCTCTCTTGTTTTGCATTCTCGCTTTAAGAGACTTTCTCGGAAGCCTTTGTAATATTTGTGTCTTTACATGTTAGATCATTTATTTTATGAAGTTTCCTCTCTCCATTTTTTTTGTGAAAAAAAATCTCATCAAACAGGTGAATTCTTGGTCGAGCTTTGTTTATTTCGTCTCGCCAATGTTAACTGAGTATAAATTGGATTTCAAATTTCACTGTCATTCGCTGCGCATTTTAAATGTTCTACTCAGTTCCAAGGTTAAATCGCACGTGAAACATTTTCTCGGCGAGACGATGTGAAACGGAGTTGAAATACTCAATTTGCAGCACATAGGCATCACACGGGTGAATAAGAATGGTTTCTTTTCTCTAGTCTTTAAAAAGGTATATACCTATATATATATATATTTGTATCTCTTCTGTAGGTGACTCGTTCATTGGAATTAGCTAATTTCAGTGGATGATGTAGTAAACTTTATTCCGGAGGGGAAACCTCAGGTTAATTATTTCGAACCTTGAGACCTTCGGCAATTTGACAGATTGAAACTAGGTAATTAAACGCCACGCGTCGACCATTTCGTGTGCACGCATTACGACATGTTTGTGGTTGAATACTAATTCTAAAGCATTGATTCTTATTAGATACGCAAAATGTCGATGTGTGGTTTCTGCATTCAAGAATTTTCTGCAACACTAGCCTTATCCGGAACTGAAATCGAGACTGAAACTGTTGTAGATATGTGGCTGAAGCTGGTTTAAATGAGGGTGGCCATCAGCAGATTTATATTTGTAGAGTATTTCCTTCAAGGATGCCTATTGAAATTAGAAGTCATGCTGGAGGTAGTTCTGGCAGTCCGTAGCGGTTAGCGAGCATATTCAGCAAATGATTATGATTCAATCAGGACGAATAATATTTACATCATTATAAATAAATTAGTTATATGAAAGTGAGACTTCAGTTAATTTTGCAATTCGCATTTCCCACGCAAAAATGTTGGTAAGGTTTTCTCTTAGGAATCAAAAGGCAGCACCTTCATCACGCTTGTTTATATCATAAATACCTGCACGTTTTTCGCTAGTACTTCTCCGCATTTCCAGCAAAGTTTACCTTTGACATTACCATCAACATCGTCTTATTTCGTGAGAAACAAGTGCAACAAAAGGAGTGTCTTATTAGCGTGATAAGTAGACTACATAGTCAATTTTGTTTGACATAATGACCGCGAGGGATGGAAACAAATGTTTGGGTGAAAATTACGTCGTAATATTTTGTGATCTTATACCTTCCTTGTATTACAGTTGGAGAAAGCCTACGACCACTTCATCAAGCCTTTGGACGACTTTCGGAAAAAGAAGATTGGCGTCGTCAAGGTAACCCGTTGAAGTGATTGATGATGCTATTAATTCGCAAGTTGATTTGCGCTAACTTCTTTTCATTGCATTCACTCCCTGTCTTTAGGAGGGGAAGAAGAAGTTTGAGAAGCAGACGCACAAGTTCTGCCAGAGTCAAGAACGTTACCTGAATCTGTCGACAAAGAAGCAGGATAATATCTTGCAAGAGGTGAGTTTGAGGAGTTTTGACATTTTGAAGAGAAAATACTTGACAACTTCCCTTTATTGTGCTCATTATCAACTTGATATTTTCCACATCAACAAGCTCACAATATGCACTCCTTTTACATTTACTACGGACATGTTTTGCGTTCACTCTAATTTTGGCGCTTCCGCGAATCACGAAAATATATTCGTCGCTGATTTACTTTCACTCGGAATCATTCATGGATGAAGTTCCGAGAAGAATTCTCGACGCACTTGCAGTAAAAATAAAATGCTATAGATATTTTTTAATTAAAAAATAGAATATTTTTATTATAAGATTGGCTATATGGTTGCGTGAAAAAAAGGACAGGAAACGTCATTTTTAAAAAGATTTTTTACAATATTTGATTTTTAACGACGTTTACGAGCAGTTTTATTAGAAGTAAACTTTTTTCTTTGGAGGTGATTGTAAACCTTCTTTCTTCATACAAAACGACAAAGGAGTAAGCACGTTTCACCCTGGAGAGGTAGCGTGACTATGCTGGAAGATAGAGCTTCATTGTGCAAATTTGATTGTTAAAGGAAACTTATTCTTGAACATTTGAGTAGAGCAACAAGCCATTGATGGACTTGGTTTTGACTGGCAGTTTTAACAATTGCTTTCACCAAGGTAAAAGTTTTCTTCTCTTTGAGATGAATGGGCTAATTGTAAATGCAACAGGATAGATGAAGGATACGGGTAAAAATATAGTCGTGCAAACAGCAAACCAAGTAAACCTGGAGGTGTATTGGATATTTTGCAAGTGCTTTAAATTTTTTTCCTCCAAAACTGGAAAGTACATGGACAGTTACATTGTCATCGAAATTGTTATCATAAATTATGTACCGTTTCTACGGTAAATAGGCGGATTGGGTTAATTGATCTCCTAGATGGCATTTTGGTGTATTTCTACTGAAATATGCAGACAGACTCAGGAAATGCGAAGGTTGATGGTACTTTGTGGTATTGGTGTAGAATGTAAGATTTTCAAATTTTCAAACAGCTAGTTTGACAGCTAGCATGCTTTCAGTCCGATGGGTGATAGTCGATACACCACCACCCAATGTTTGTGTACAAGGTTTTCTTCCTAATTACGGGTTTGTTACGATACAGTTTTTGAAGGATAACTTGGAGGACGACATGCGTGCACAATTTGAGAAGTTGAAGTATATTTAAATATCACAGGTAGCTGTGAATTACTGGTAGCGGCAATTGAGCCTCTGCTGTACTTCTAATGAATGGCTACTATTTCACGTTGCTGGAGAAAGCAGTGATTGTACAAAACTGCAGGATAGGTCCGAACTGTATATTTTTGGCTGGGAGAAGCAACGTGAGTTTTTGAACAGTGTGTCTGCGTTTCGTTTGGTTATTCATTCGTATTCTCTTGTACAAATTCTACTTTTCTGCTCTCTTCGATGAGGACAACCATTCTTTTTCTTGGCTCTCGTGTAATGGCTGGCTGCTAGAAAGTATGTACTGAAGCTACTTTGTCATCTTCTGGCTTTCTCTATCACCAAGGGATTGTGAGAAGCTGTAGTGGAAGAGCAGATTTGCGCTGTGATTTTGTGAAGGTTGTGTAGCAGCTTTAGAGAACAGTGATATATCCGTTCGACCACCCACCTAACTTTTTATGCTACAGATTTCCGCCCTGTAGTTCTGCAGAGGCTTTAGACGATGAGACATGATGTTGCGGGAGCCCCACCAATATTTCATCTTTTTTCTCTCAGTCACTTATAAATGCATGGTATGTTTTATTAAGGGAATTCAAGAATTGCGGTTGTTTGAAGTTAGCTAATGTTGAAAAAAGTCATTTACCAGCTTTGATTTGTTGTTGATTATCTAGACGAATATGTTGTATGTTGAGATGCGAACGCATGGAAAATAATATTCTGGAGAATAGACTCACAAGAATGCTTCTGCCTGCGTACTTTATACACGCTATTTTTATATTGAGACGGGGAAAGTGTTTGGTAATGAAAAAACTTGAGCATACAGTAGCATGGTCTAACATTGTTCTCCTGGAGATTCATTCTTTTTCCTACTTCATTCTCTGAAGTATTTCCCCCTCTGTTTTCTCCTTTCAACATGTTCATCTCCACACTTCGCATGGTATGCCGTTTCCCTGTTTTTACAGCTCCAAATGGCACTACATGATATATAATATACTACTCTGAACTATACTTGTGTATAGCAAGGACAGGAGAAAGTATGAAAGTCATTCCCTGTGTATGTTTGGGTCTCCCATATGTATGCGATTATAAAGCGAAATGCTGTTCCTCTCTCCCAGTTTTCTCTGGTGTATTTCCCAACGTCTATTTTTGTCCGACTTTCATTCACTAGTTTTCTCCCATATTCAATCATAATATTCAACGAGATTGTGTTGTAACAATGGGTAAAAGGAAAAAAAGATAATTCACATCCTACACAATCAGTTTTGAGATGGACAGGGACAGCGGAGCGCAGGGCAGTTCAAAGGGTTAACAAAAATATCACATTGTAGTGAATTACCACCAGCAGAAGGTCATGTCAAAATTGAAAATTTTCCGTCTCTCAATCAAATTAAATACGTGATCAAAGTTAGACGCAAAATCTGACATTTACGCTTACTTTACTAACTCTCAATAAGTTATATAGTGGTGATTAGTTTTTGCAGCCAGTATAACATCAAACTTAACTCGTTACAGTTTTTTGTGGGGAAAGCATTGAGACTTTCGAAGTTTTTTGACCTGTGAACAATGGACTAGGGTTGGGTGACGCATGTTCAAAGTATTCACTAATTTTAATGGATTTTGAGGGGTTCATGTGTGTGGGAGTTTGTAGTCCGTGATTGGCTTCTTTCTGGATTCATATAATTTATTGTGACCTTCCGCTGATTGGACTTGGATCGGTAGCTTGTGTTCGTACGAAAGGGATGATGAGAAGGCAGTGGTTTAAATTAGGTGGAAAAGCCGAGTTTTCTCCAGTAAACGCTTTGAGGCTGTACACCACAGTGTTTGTGTTACTCGAGTTGTAGAGAAGTAATGAGATCACGGTTCAGGTACGCGCTTTTTCAAAGGATTCTTAATTTTTTTTTGTTTCTCTCTTCGTCGCTCATGCATGATGGAAATGACAAGTTGTGTTGAGCACGGTGAAGTACATTCTGTTGTTGACGGGTAATTGAAGGATTCCCTTGTCACAATACTGTCGTCATCATCATCTTCTTCGATTAGGACAACGAGTTGGTTCAACATAAGGAACATGTCGTTTTGTCGCTCCGCATTTGTTGCGATACCCAAGCGGTGTGTGCACGAAGCCAGAAAATGGAATTTAACAACGGGGCAAATATCACGAGCATCATTTTCTTTCATATTTTTTCTCATTTTGTAATTTGAGATTGCCTGCTTGTTCTCATGCAATTGCAAATCCTGGATTCATTTCCTGTTAAGGAAAATAAAATGGTTTTGATTATCTTTTATTTCTCTCCATTCAGTGTTCAGTCCAGATGTGAAGATGAGAAATGTTGTAATTCTCCGCGATTGTTTGCACCCTTTCTTGTTTTTAATACTAATTTTAGCAATATCGCACCACCATTCAAACATTCAAAGAATGCTCATCTCAAACCAAGTTTTTTTTCGTTGTGTTCAAGGTCGACACTCGAACATTTTCGCTTTGCTCATCGTCATGGACATGAAATATGGACGATGTGGAGAGACATTTATTTGCGCTTTTAAATTTGCAACTATTCTATAGCTCTCTTGTCATTTTTCTTCCATTCGTTTCCTGACTTGCCACCACTGATCCACCCCTTCCCGTCCCCCGACATTATGTTGAGACGCTCGTATTGTGACGTGACAACGTAGTTGATAAATGATCTTGTAATATGAAAACGCGAATGATTCTCTCTGTTGCTGACATTTATTCGGGTGGACATCTTCACTTGTTTTTTTAACATCTTGTAGACAAGCTTCTTTGTACTGTCGTTTGCCATAAAATTAATTCTGTTTTTTCTACGAACTCGTTTACCCGTCATTACAGACTTTCAACGTGATACTTTGTGTACACACCAGAATTGCTCAAGCTCGACTCTAAATGTGTTTCTTGGTGATGAAGGATGACAATAATATGTTGAACTTGTTTCTCCGAATAACATTAGCATCGTTAAAAGTCACATCTTCATTTAATCATCATCACAGCAACTTGAAAACTTATCTCACCACTTCGTTAAAAAACGCTTTTTCAAGCAAATAATCGCTGAGGGGGTTAATTTATGACAGTGAGACATGTTGGCGAAATTTTCACTGCGTGGATGAGTAGTCTCTTGTACAGTAAACTTTACATTCGCTCATGTTTTCTTGTGCCACCTTCTTTACTATTCATCAAAGCCGATCTTGTTAATCGGAAAGTTAAATTACGAAGTTCATGTTAAAAATGGAGTCGTGTAGAATATCTTGGGGGTTGTTTTTCGTCTTTCAAATTCTCGTGGATCGGCATCTGATCAATTCATGAAGTTGGCCGTTGGTACTTTTGTAATTGTAAAAGCGGACGTATGCAATGCAATGTGTTTTAAGTTACGGAAAGTTATTCGACTTGGACTAATATCTTGAGGATTGTGTTTTGTCCTTTTAACTTTTCTTTGGCTCATTTATAAAAGTGACTATATTTAGCTTCTAGGAGAAGGAAAAGACGTGCCCCAAGTTGATCGTAGCTTAAATAATCTGTTCGTACCATTGGAAACTTTCTGACTCATTTTTCCCTTTCAAGACTGACTTTTTCAACAAAATGTGGTAATATGAGACTTCAAGTCATTTTGTCAATAAGTGTGTGAGTCACGTTGTTATCCTGTCGTAAGAGAAGAATTACTTTTGAACCATTATATAACTTGCATAGCTTATACATGACTGAAGTAACTCGCCATTTTATGAGTCACTCGCATGCTGTCCTGCGTAAAATTAACGAGCAGTGATGATGTTAAATGCTGTGTTAATGTAACGTTTAGTCATGTCTTTTAAAAGAGTAGTTGTAAATATCTGCTTCCAAAATGTAACGTTAGTCAAACGAAAATTGAATTTTGTATGATTCAGTAGGCCGAAAACGTTTTGCTTTCTTTATCGACTCTAAAGCACGACTACCAAGTGCATGCTGTGGTGACTGATCTTCTCAATAAAAACTGTAAAGTGGTGGCATTGAGGGCGGAGGAGGTCACTGTATTTTTCTGAGAACCGCTTGTTGAAGCTTCGTCCTTTGGAGATTGGGCAAGCGTATTAGGTTTCATTTAAATAAATATTGTGGTGAATCACAGGTCTATGAGAGCTTTCTCAAGGCAAGACGGAGAAACCCAATTTTTTAATTATAACTGGCTCAAAGGATATATCTCAAAGATGATTTTCTTTCGGTTGTGTTGATGTTGATGACGAGCTAAACGACATATCCGTGTTTGCGTCAACCTTTTCTTTGGATTAAGAGTATTACAGTTGTGAGTGGATAATTGACCGCTTTTTATTTGTGTTCTGATTTCAGGCCGATGCCTCGCTCGAGATGGAACAGCGTCATTTTTGTCAAGCCAGCTTGAAGTATGTTTTTCTCCTGCAAGAAGTACAAGAGTGCAAAAAATACGAATTCGTTGAGACGGTAAGCTTCGTTACGAGTGTAATAAATCATTATGTTTTTAGTAGTGACCACTCACTCACCGCTGGATCTGCTCACAGTTGCATCTGCGGTTTTTTATGGTGCAAATTTTTTTCTCCAAACTTTTCCTGATCTTTAACCCACATTCTTCATCCGCAGTTTCCGCATTGTTTTCTTTGCTTTTAATAATCGCGGGCTTTGTTACGGTAATCATATCTTCACACCGTTGCAATCATTAAATTTCTCAATTACTTCATTATTTTTTTCATACGTTTTCCAACGTTTGATCCCATTAAAATCGGTAAATTGATAATGGAAAGGTGTTCCTAAATCTGTCGAATTTTAGTTTATTAGGGAAACGACGTATAATTTGTCATCAACGCTTTTTGTTGGGAGAATGAAATCGAGTCATGGTGTCCAATACCTATTAAGATTTATTAGTTTTTTTTCTACGCTCCACGAAACAAAGAGCTGTTATCCGTTTTTTTTCAATCTCCAATTTCTAGGAGAAAAAGTATAAAATTCGAGCGTAAATGCCTAAATGAGAGAGACTCGGAATGTCCCCTTTCTTGGGCGAATATGATTGCGAAATACGAAACTTAACTAACGTATCATATCTCCGAGGAGCCTTTATTTGTCCGTTCTCTCTTTCAATCGACATTGGATGCATGCCCTCTGCCAAGTCCCATGAGCTTGAAGACCACATCAGTTTACTTTATTTTTTTTGTCAATCGGAGGGACTTTCTACATGAGATGAAGTCATCAACCGTATCAGATTCTGTTTTTCCTTTTTCTCTCGACCATCTTGTCGACGAGCGCACTGATGCTCTTTTGCTTGTTGTAAATTTCCTTTGTTTGTGAGGAGAGTTCCCGAAACTATTTTTACAGTTTTGTTTGTCCTTATCTCATTGAATGACAGTAAACTGTTTTTTTTTCGCATTTTATTTTCCAGAGAGGTCTCTGCGGAGGCATTTTTTGTTGTTTGAATTAACCAAAGCGATGATTCTCTGTAAATTATACAATGTTCATGGAAAGTTTTAATCTGTTATGATGTCAGCAGCGTGCCATTATTTTCATTTACTCTCGTTTCCGGTTTCTTCATTAGTTTTGAATCTCTCTATTCAACAACAAAATGTAAGGCGGACGCATGTTACTCTCGATGATATGTATGATTCAATTTGCCATTTTTTTCCTCCTCCACAAATTCTACAAATGAAGCTCTTCCTCATCCTAAACCTTTAGTTAAAAGCCCACACACGTTGTTGTATTATTACGAAATCAATTCGCACATTTCGAAGGGGAAAACATGTTTTGTCCAATGTTGTAATGCTTGTTTGTTGTACATTTTTCAGCTCCTCGGTTTCATGTACAGTTGGCTCACGTTTTATCACCAAGGCCACGAAGTTTCTACAGACTGCAAACCGTACATGACCGATCTTCAGAAGAGAATACAAAATGTGAGTTGTTTTGATCTTGTTATTATCATGATTTTGTACGGGGCACAAAGTCCATTTTCTTCCGCGGGGGAAATTACTCTTACTAATAAGTATCGCTTGAGAGAGAAAGCAGAAAGACTAGGGATTGCATACAAGGAAAGATAATCTGCTAGTTAATCTCGAGTTAAACAAGTAGTGGATATGATTTTTGAGGACAAGTCCAGAGTGCAAAGACGGAGGCCAGGTGAATATTTTCTCATTGTTGTTGATCCCACTGTCAACCTCAATTCTTGTCGTCGTCACCCCACTTTTCTCTTTGATTCGATGAGGAGTAACTTGAAAGACAGAGCATAAGGATAGCTCTGTGAGTAATGAAGTCGTGAGGTTTCTCGTGTAGATAATTAGAGCACGCCAACCCACTCCGACAATATACGACATCCGCTTCACTCATTGTCGAACCGGAGACAGCGTGACAGTCTTCGAAGTACTTTCACCGTAGTGAAAGCATCCTTAACAAACATGGAGTGACTGTTGGATTTGATTTTTTTAAAACATCCTTTTCATTTCTCAGAATAATGTATGTCATCATATTGGATTTATTCTGTAGAATTTTTTAAAACATGAGAAGGAAAACTTTTGTGTCGACACAAGCTGGGCACATGTATCGGGAACGTGTCTGCTGCACTGTCAGCGAGAGGTAGTGGGCACATCATTGTTTTGCATGACATAAGCGGAGGAAGTGATGATTCAGAGAAAGGACAGGAAAAAGCAATGATGAAAATGATATTATTGCTCAGTGGGCTGTATACCCCTATTTCGCTTTCGCTCTTCATCTGCCAGCCACACTCTTCCGGATGATGATGATCAGTTTACATTCTTTGAATAATGAATTCGACCGGATACTGAAAAGAGCAACAAGCGACTCATATTTCTCGAGAGAAGGCTACGATATTCTTCGAAATTTTTCGAATATTTGCTGAGCACAGCTTGCACTTGCCCACACTGCATTTTTTTAAAGGAAGAAGCTTAATATCATCGTCACTTTAATGACGAATTTTTGGAAAGGGACACTCCAAGCAATTATAAATGACACACATGCACAATGCGGTTGCATGCAAAACTCACCTCTGAAGAAAGTAAGGCGGAGCTTAAGATTTCCCTAAGTTTCTCTTGAAATATTTGAGTGTGTCGATCATTAAGAGGCCTGCAATGTGTCAAATGTACACGCAATGGGGCTGGGCTTCCTCTCACCAGGTTCATTTAAGAACAGTGGTTTCTCCGTATTAAGAAGAGCACAAGTGGTTGCACGGATTTATTTGTATGCATCTCCCTCCAAAAATCTCAGCAGCAGGGATAAGTTTAAGGTGGGATGAGAAAAAGGAAGCCGGCAACAGGAGATGAAGGATACCGATAGATTTCATACAAGCGGTGGCTGATTGAGTGGAGAAAGCTGGAGCTTGCTGTCGCTTCCACGCTGGAGCGTCAGTATATTAAGGTGACCATCCGCTCACATCTTTCGACCAGTTGCAAGTTGTCGTTGAAACTGATTCTCTCCTGCTCTTCAAAGTTTTGTCTTGCTGAAGTTCCTTCATATCCACACAATTGAACAAATAATTGTGAAGGCGCATTTTGGCATTTAGAGTTCATACATACATTTAGATTGGGAAATCTCTCTCAAAGGTTTTGTTAGGGGTTGGGGTGTGTTTTTTTCGCATGCGTCACATTTTGTCATATTATGTTAGCGGCCGCGTTGCTCTCAGCTTTTGAACTGCACACGCAATTGATTTCGGGTCCTCCATTTCCTTTCCAGACACGAGAAAACTTTGAGACTGCACGGGATCAGACGAAAAACCTAATGAATAAGATGCTGGAAATCCGTAAATCGGTAAGCCAATTGTGGAATAATTTACCTAAAAAATTGCTTCAACTTTTTGTGCTTCCAACTTTAATTTGGCGAACTAACTTATTTTGGCACTGAGCTGTGGGCATGTTTGACTAATCTCATGTTCTTTCCACCGTTTGCAGCCTTGATTATTGAGAAACAATGTGTATAATTATGAGGATCTAACTGTATTTGTGATTGTTGCTTTCCCCCTTGTAGAAAGATCCAGGTGGCTTAGACAGAAACTACGCGCGCCAAGGATACTTGTATCTGATGGAAAAGAGTAAGACATACGCATTTACATTTGAAAAGGTGTACATAACTAGGGTTTTGTAGGGGGGAACACTGTATTATTTGATACTAATCCGGAATGCCCCACACCGTATTATCGTTTGTGAAACAAGTACTATGAAACGATTGTAAACACGTTACAGAGGCATTAGGTAGCAGTTGGGGAAAACATTATTGCATGTATGAGAAGGGTTCCAGGAAGTTCACAATGATCGCGTACAATCAGATCTCTGGGAAAATTGTAAGTTCGAAGGTTGGAAGTGATTTCAGATTTTATTCTCACACACGTTTTTTCTCACTTTATTTCTCCACCGTCTTCAATTCAGACATGCTCAACTAATGGACGGTATGACTTTGATTTTGATTTTCAGACGGCAACTGACGAGATTATCTTGAAGTCTTGTACCCGTCGTATGTCCGATTCCATCGACAAGAGGTTCTGCTTTGATCTGACCGCGGAAAATAAGCCAGGCGTAGTTCTCACGATGCAAGCCCTCTCTGAGGAGGATCGTCGACTTTGGCTGGACGCGATGGATGGACGAGAGCCGGTACGTGACAATCTTTGCTATTTTTAAAGAGATGCTTAGTTTGAATTGAATTCTGGTAGTTTAATTTAGTTTACTGGTGTCGTTTAATTGGCAATGCGAATTAGTTGCGATGAATATCAATCAATTTACTTATTTTTTGCCTCTATAGCATTTATCAAATAGTGTAGTGTAGTAAAATTTGAGTTGCATCTAGTAGTCGCATTACTTGTCGAAGCGGAAGCAGGTTATTTTTTTCGAGAGCTTCTTTTTTCCTAAAGCTCCTTTAGTTGGTCTGTGTTTGTGTACGTGGCTACGTACATTACCAGAGGTAACTAACTTTGTCTCATATACATACGGAAAGTTTTCAATCTGTTTTAACGCCAGAGCCCCGATCACCCAAGTCTACACGATGTAGAAGAAGGAGCGTGCTCATCTTCTACGTGGTCAAAGGTTAGGCTCCGATTGATTGAGCATTTTTTGTTGCTGCATTATCTCCAAATTTTTAGGACGCAAATCAGAATCCACGATTTCCACTTTTGTTCATCTTTTATACGTTTGCATAATTCGCGTGATTACTACAAAATATTACGAACATGTAGGAACGCCCTTTTGTTACTCACCAGGCGCAGCGTGTGTGGAAAGTTAATTAACTAGTTATTGATTACAACGATCAGGGATGAATTTACATATTATTAGTTACATGCGAGGTGGAAGCTGGAGGCCTCAAAGTAACCGCCGTGGTGGCAAGGTAAAAAATTGTCGTGGAATGGAGGATATGCGTTCGACGTTGTATTCACTGACAGCCACTACGTAGCGTTAAGTTTCAAATTTTGAATTTTCCCAATCAAAATCAACGACATGTGACAAAACAAAATAACCAACCGTCCTCACATGTACCAGGGCCCTGTGCAGCTGTTTTATATCATGATCTGAAGTTGTCAACGCTATTATATGAGTATTTTTTAATTCTAAAGTTTAAAGTTGCGCGAGACCTTACAGTGATTAGTCAATTGGCAAAGTTAACATTTCAAATACGACTCCACGTGAAAAACTTAGTTCATCTCGATTTAATACCTCGGGTTGTGTTTAGACGAGGCTGAAAATGTGTTCCGAGTTTCTTCAACTCCTGTGCAATAAAATTTATTTAGCAATCATTTTTAAATCCATGAAGATAGCACACCTTGTCCTGGTTAGTTTGTATTTTCAGTTACGGGAGAACAAAATGATGTAACTGTAAAATATTGATTGAGATGTGTAACTGTGTTGCAGACGTACGGTCCTCCTGGAAAAGTCCCCAAGTCTGAAGAGACGTGTTTGGATGACGTCGGCTTCAGCTTTGTGCAGCAATGCATTGCTGAGCTGGAAACCCGTGGGCTGGAGGAGCAAGGTCTTTACAGATTGGTCGGCGTCAGCTCGAAGGTGTCCAAACTACTTATCGCAGCCCTGGATCGTCGCAAAGCGGACAAGCTCGCGCTGAGTGATCGGTGCGAATGGGAAACGAAGACGATCACGAGCGCTCTCAAAACATTTTTTCGAAATCTGCCAGAGCCCGTGATGACGTTTCGCTATCACGAGGCGTTCATTGCAGCTGCCAGTAAGTCTCCAGACTTCAACCGGTGATTTTCATTGGGATTGCATTGCTTTTCAAAAGGCTGGAGTAATATTGACTGTTGTGCTGTTGCAGAACAAGAGACTAGAGTACAAAGGATCACGGACGTGCACACCCTCATTCACAGACTCCCACAAGCGAACTTCCGTATTCTGGACATTCTTATTCTTCATTTGCAAGAGTAAGTGAAAATTGTTGCTTTCTTACCGAAGGGAGTAACCAAATGGAGTCATGTAACCGGAGTTATTGTATTTTACAGTGTTGCTGCCAAATCAGAGAAGAATAAAATGACCATCAGCAATCTGGGTGTTTGTTTTGGGCCCACCCTTCTGCGACCTGAAGAGGAAACCGTCGCCGCCATAATGGACATCAAGTTTTGCAATGTTGTTGTCGAGATTCTCATTGAAAACTGTGACAGGGTAATACTTGTTTTCATACCCCAAATTGAATTTTATGGACAGCTTTGGGAAGTGTGATTGTTATTTCATGTTGTTCTTTTGGATGACGACAGATCTTCAAAACGAAGCCCCCGCCAAGCGAGTTGCCAAAGGAGTTGTCGCCAATGTTAGGTAACAACGTACCTGCCAATCATCGATCGCACAGTAGTCCAGTCCGAGCTGTGAGTTTATTACTGAATCATTAATTACCTCAAATTATTTCGAAGTACGTTATAGTCTAAAATGAGTTTTTCCTATTTCCAGGCGGTGGTTACTTCTTACAATGATGGACCAATGCGTTCCTCGTGGGACAACTTGGGACAGTCGTCAAGTAGTTCCGGCATCGGAGGGGGTGGTGGCATTTACCACTCGACGGCAACGGTGAACTCGTTACATTCCAGCTCACATTCCAGCTCGTCGAATCAAAGTAGCGGTGAGCCACTTCCCCTCTCATACAGTCTAGGCTCTCATTCCTCCATTACCGAAAGAGATTACGGGACGGAGGCTAGTAGTCGAGCGACTCATGTCATGCCAAATAATAGAGGCGGCGCTAGTGTAGTCAATCCTTCTGGTCAAACACCTGCACTTGTAGATTCAAAAGAGAACAGCTTCTCGCAACTGTATTTGAATAACAACAACGGTCAGTTCAGGCAACAATATAGGCACTACTTTTATTATATGTTTTGCTTGTGCAATTTACGCACGTTCGCAAAATCTATTTGGGAAATGGAGAGATAGGCACTGAATCCAGTAACATGGTTGCTTAATTTCACCTTTTTCCAGATCGGGGAACAACCAACAGCAGCAGTAGCAGCGAGTCTGTAGCGTCTTGGCCGGGACAGCAGGCGCCAGCTAATCTGATGGGCCATCCTGCACAACCCCCTCCATACCAGCCTCCGCCCGAGCATCCACTAATCAATGGACGAGAATATGGTAGCCATTCGAGTAAGTGGCACTCAAAGTTTACTTTTTGTAGACGAACGATTTGTATCGCTTAGTGGTTCACGATATTTGTCAAATTGTATCAGGGATTGCAGCAGTGAAAGGGTTTACCGGGTCGCCCGTGATTGCCAGCAACAGTAACACTCCTGGCAATGCTGCTAATGCTGCTAATGCCGCCAATGCGGCTAACGCTGGCAAATCCGACTTTTCGTAAGTGAAAAGGAAACCGAATTTAGCATATAATTTTTATACTGACGAGAGGCATTTTCGGAATAACGGAAATACTTGTGCTTTCTTCCACTAGGCAATGCGCTAGAACTTTGTATTCATGTGTGGGCGAGCACGAAGGCGAGCTTTCCTTTGAACCAAATGAAATTATTAACAACGGTGAGTCAGAAATAGTTGAAATTATTACTACTTGATACAATATGTTATGAGCGGTTTATAATTGACTTTGCACACTTTGTCACAGTTCGTCCATCATGCGAACCAGGATGGCTTGAAGGCACTCTCCGAGGGAAGACAGGCTTGATTCCTGAAAATTACGTCAAGTTCATTCCGGAGCCGCTCTCTTGAGACGATTCTCAACAAGTTCTCCTGCCACGAGATGAAAATGTCAACTCCTGTTGAAGCCATGAAGCCAATTGCACAAGTTCTAAAATTCGAGCTCGCGTGTCCCAATTTTTTTAAAAGCAAATTTTTAACTTTCCTCCCACGAGCATTGTTTTCTTTGTATCGTGTCCAAATCGAAAAGTACTTTCCTATTTTCGAATTGTGAAAAATTCCAGTCAATTTTAAAAATAACTTTGATCCGGTTCAGGTAGGCTCGCATTGGTCATCCAAAAAAAATATCTCTCTTGAAATATATAGCGAATACTCTACAAAAATTTAATCATGATAGGTATGATACTTCGTATCGTACGTGTAATTCTAATTGAAAATTTGTAATAGAAAAAAAGTTGGTTAGAAATTTACAAAAATATTGAATTATGTGTCGTGTGATAGATGTTTATAAAACTCAAAAACGAAACCTTTCATATTCGACAATCCAGTAAGATTTCTGCGTACAACGTTCCAGGGACACGGTTGGGAGAGATTTCACCCTGTGAAAATCGAAAATAATGCTTTAAAACAAACATTCTATGATATTTAAGAAATCGTCAGAAACACAACCCACAAACAAGAAGATACTTAATTATCCAACTGAAAGAGTATTCTTCTCGTTGTTAATCGAGAGACAGAAAGTGAGTGAGCTTGTTTCTTAATTGTGAGCACGAATTGGTCTCACAAAAACACGCCAAACAAGGTCTCCATATTCTTATGAAATCCCAAACTTTTGAAAAATGCCCACATCGTGACTTCATTTCGTTGCACTGTTTTACTACAAACAACTTTGCTTAATATTGTCAGAAAGAAGAACTATACCGATCACTAACTTCCAGAGTTTGTATTTGAAATTATTCTCCAAATTAGTTAGTTAACAAGGACAATGAGAATTGTATACAATCAGAAAGATTGAATGTGGAACTATTGACTGATCACATCCCTCATTTTAAAAATGTTAAGCCGCACACCTCGTTGATTTCAAACGTAGTTGAACTTTAGTCCAGTGAAGTGTGAAACGGATAAGAGAGTGTGATGAGTAGGTATGTCAAAATTTGACACACGGGGCAAGTCTACTTTAATCTCAGATTTTTCTCTACACGAATATATCTCAAGTCATGTCAAAGTTGTTACTTGCATCTTGTTTTCCCTTGGATGAAGTGCATGTTTTTATAACATGTTTCGATGTAGATCCTGCGTTTCGAGTTGTTGAATTTTGTGTAGTAGATAATCGGAAGATCGCAATTAGTCAGTTTAAATGTGCCATTGTTGTTTGTGGAGAAGTAATGAATCGTATGACACCTTGACAATTTTTAATTCTATAGCTACTTAAAAACGTCGTCGTTGATGTCACCAAAATGTTGATGTGTGACTGCTACCTGGTAGAGCACAACAGAATTTTTATTTTACACCGACGCATTTATTTGTTGACACTTACCACGTAATTACTCTTCGTGTTTTGCGCGTTAGTATTATTAGTGCGTGCTGCATGCATTTATTTATTTTGAGCATTCTTGTCGAGTTCCTGGAATACAGTGATTAAGTGTCAAGTATATCATATATTTATGTAGTAGTGGTAG
Organism: Alloscopus bannaensis; assembly: GCA_027743745.1. Classification (NCBI taxonomy): domain Eukaryota; kingdom Metazoa; phylum Arthropoda; class Collembola; order Entomobryomorpha; family Entomobryidae; genus Alloscopus; species Alloscopus bannaensis. The sequence goes on along the minus strand of JAHZMW010004223.1, from coordinate 17,465 downwards.
TGTGCATAGTAGTATTTTCCTGAGCTCCTGTCAACCTATTCACATTTGTCTGTAATTGTTTGTGTTGCAACTGCAACCTGTGTCATTCAACGTTATTTAATCAGTCACGAAAAGAGCGCTCTGATACTAACGTACAATGAGTGTGAGGCAGAATGTTTTGACCAGTGAACGGGAGTGAGAGAATTTAAGATTAAGGCGTGAGAGGTTGAATGTGAATGTGAAAAATGCAGACCATGATCAACGATTGTAGGGTTAACGTTAGAGTGTTTAGGATTTCATCAATTATGTAGGTCAACTAGGAACTACACACAATAAGGGAAATTAGGGAACGCAATCGTCGTAAAGTTCACACCGCTGATTCCTTTGTGTATCGAAGTTTGTCGTTGCCATTCTTTGAAGGTGCTATCCTGGACACATATATAACTGAAAATATGTTATACAGAGAGAAAGGTTACAACAAGCGAGGTTGTGAACTGTATATATACTACTGCGTATCTGAAGCGAGGATTATTGAACTAAGATATTAAATATATATACCTCTATTATTATCCATACAGATACAACTATTCCTAAATGTTGCGCGGTCGAGTTTGTTTTCAAGTTATTTGTTGTAGGTGAAGCAAGTTTGTGAAAAAAGGATGAGGAAAAGGTGAAGAAAAAAAAACGACTTAATTTTTGTTGTTACATTCGTACTTAATACCCTAAGCTAACGTTACATTATGTATATGCCAAATTGTAACTGGTTTGTCTCATGGATTTTTTGTGAACCACAAAAAGCTTACATCCAGTGACAAAAGTTTACGTCTTTTAGAGAGCGAGAAGGAATTGGGAAGTACGAATAGCAGTAAAGCTTTGTATGACAACCGTTTCAGATACGATTCTTACAAATCGTGAATTGACACGATGTTTTGTAGATGAGACAGTGTTATCGAGAGGATTTTGTATGTTGATCAAGTTTAGATATATATTATACTATACAACTCTGTGTAGGATTTAAGTGTTGATTGATATATATATATATACATATGTTCGAGGAGGAGAATTGTCAAGTTATATCCCCTACGAAGTTCGTATGTGTGCACAATTTATATACGTGTAATTATAAATGTTTTAGGAGAGAACAAAGATTTCTAGAGTTCTATCGTATATACATGCAAAGGACAGAAAAATGTCAGTTTCTATACAACGTTGTCGTCATTTACGATTTATATATTGTTGGAAACGCCCTATATGTTTGGAGACAAGAAATTCTCCACTGATTGCATACCCGTATTTAATTTTAAAAAAATCTTTATCAATTCAAAGAGCATTTTATAGAAGATGCTATATATACTATACATACAAGTTATATATGTGGATGATTTTGTTATATAAGTTAGCTAGTGTAGAGAGACAACAAGTTGAGTAGAAAAGCTTCCACTATTTTGTCGATGCGAAATGGAACCCTTCCGCGAGTTGTTGGTGTCTTTAGCAATTTCTTGTGTTTCCTCTCACTATTTCCTGCTCCATGATTTTTATTGTGTCCTTTGTCTCCACGATGAACAAAAGGTCAAAGATTCCAGTTTTCAGTACTACTTAATTTATCTACTTTACTTTGCTATGAACTCACGCGAATACTTACGAAGTCTCTGTTCTCAAGCTGTTTGGTCTTACAAATTTAGTACTTTTTTGTGAACTGAGCATGTTCCCGACAGTTATGTGTAACATTTATAAATTGTCATGTAAGAAAGTTTTTGATGGGTCAATTCATGTTGAAACCTCGCCACAGCAGCTTTCTTTATTATTTCTCTTGCGATTAATTTAAGTGTACGACTATTTTCCCCGAGTACCACTGCTCCTTAAGTTTCAGCTTCAATGACCGACTTAATTTTACTATACATACTATTCCCATTGTGTACGCTTAAGTTTGTTGTTTGTAAGATGTTCATGTATGTAATACGATACACACAGTTATATATATTACAATTATCAAAGGTAAACACGAGAGCCACGTTTATTTGTATGTTCTTTTTATGTCAACTACGTTCTACATTTAGACTTTTGTTGATGACTATGTTTTCGCTCCTTGACTTTTGTGCAACGCCAAATATATACAATATTCCCACAAAAGAATCCTGTGTCTGGAGGAGCATATTATATCTTGTATGATTTGTATGCTGTGCGAGCCAGTCTAGTGATATGTTTGAAATGTTACTTGCTACATATATTTGTCAAAGAATAAAAAAATATTCCGTATTGATGTATGTTGAAAATGAGCACCTCCAAAGGTTGATTTCATCATTAACATTGACGTTTTCATATTAAAATACAGATGCTCCAAAAATCCTCATTCATTTTCTCAAGAAATGTGTGGATAAACACCGGCATTCGTTGTGGTCACTGGATGCAAGTCCTTTCACAGATTTCAACCCCGTCATCAAAGCGCTTTGGGTGTTTTTTTTATAATCGTTACTAAGCCAAAATCATTTCTTAGGAATAAGGATACAGAAAAAACAAATTCTGCATTTAACATAAATCGCCGTCTCTCTCATTATTCTTTTTGATGGACGTTGATGACGCGACAATGCGTGTTCAATTCGATTTTTTATGATTGCATGACGATAATATGCATAATAATCTGTAGCGAGCGATTTGTTCGTCCATTAGAACTTTGGTTGGGCCATCAATAATTGTGTGCAAGCCTCTTGGAGCATCGAGGTACCTCAGGCATTCCTCTGATTATTATGGAACATTAGTGTGGAAGAAGAAGCTATTTAAGATTCATCTCCATCATCACGATCACCGTGATCTGCGACTCTGTATATATATTGTTCGGCTCTCTCACCTGAGTCCGTCATTGCTCTCAGTGGTCACGCTGAAGAACACAGGTGCTACAAGTGTGTTGCTACGGATATTCTTGTGAGTGAGGCGACAGCAACAAAAAATACGTAGATCTCCATTGAAAAGGTGTGTAGGCTTGGGTGACGACTGCCTATAGATTTTTCATGTAATTTTGCATGGTTTTTCCCTTCGCTGGAAAAGGTATTTTTCGTGAAAAGGCATACACGGACTTTTTGGCGTAATTGGTGAGTATTCTCAATTTTTTTATCTCCTAGAAAGAAATTGAACGTTAAACCCTGTCGCTCATGCTCTCCTGTTTTTTTTTAATCTTTTATTTTCATTCTTTCTCTTTGTCAGAGTAAGTATGTGACGATCTCATTGTGGTGAAGGGAAACCTTACTCGACGATGAATCATCAGTATCGTTTCCAATTCACCACAAATTCCACTTTGAATAGAAATTTGATTAACAATGGAACGACGTATTTTTACTTTGTTTTTTTTTCTTTGATTTTTATACCGCGTCTCAAATGCATTTTCATAAGACATCCGTGGATGTCTTGTAGAAATCTTTTTTTTTCTGCACAAGGCTGACCTTCGTCATCGCATCGGAGCATGGTTCTTTTTGGTGAAGCCTGTGGGCTTGTCATGACATTGAGATTGTCATCATTATGACTTTTCTGCTACATACAATTGTCACTGTACAATGCCGTCTATTTAAACAGATATTAATATCTGCATAATATTTTTTAGACTTACTGTACTCTTGTAAGGTCTGATTTAAAATTCAATTGTCTGCACTGGAGAGCAATATTTGCGATTTGCAATATGTGAATAGTAATTGGATTGCAAGTTTTGTTCTGCGACGTGTCACACGTGTTAGTAATATGCAATAGTCAATCTTTGTCATTGGCTGCAGGAAGTGTACATCTTTGATAAGAATACTTGATGAAGTACACGAATCCAATGATGTGTTGCATACAAATGAAAGAAATCATGAGCATGAGGCTCTTTTATTGTGACGTCATACGAAAAGGATACATGAATTCTTGGAAAACCCCTTCTCTTTTTCTCTGGACTAGCAACATTCTTGGAGTGCCCCCAATCTTTGAGCTTCACTCTAATCTTTTTGTGCGTCTCGCTACCTCGTCGAACAAAGAGCTGCTGAAGCTTCTTTGTTGACTGAAGATCAAGTTGACAAGAGTTGAGAAGCCTACAAACTTTGTCCCTCGTATTCATATGGAACAAGTTAATTTTAGAACTGATTGCACTGATTACTCATGACGTTATTTTTGTAGGTTTAGAGAATCCCTGCACAATGTGGAGGATTTTTAGCATTTTGGTTGTGGCCTTCATTCTCCACTGCGATGGACAAAAGGAGGAGAAAATTGTGAATAACGAAGGTAGCTCCAGCGGCGATAGTAGACTAGGCCTTTTGGCAACGCAATTAGGTAGAGAGTAGTTATCATTATCATTCTTACCATGATGTTTCAGGATTGTTGTATTTGGTTGTAAAAGTTCGCTTAAATGCAGGCCTTGCTCCCGTCCCTGGAGCCAGTTATGGAGGTGCAAGCGCACCACCTCCAGAGATCCCACCTCAAGACTACCTCCCAACCGGTGGAGCACCGGACACTTATTCCTCTCAAGGTGGGGGAGGAATTCAGGGTGGAAACTTGCCCCTCATTAGCGGTAATCAATGTCAGTGTGTTCCTATCGAGCACTGTCCCTCCCTGAGCCCTGGTGGAGTCCCACCCGGAGGTGAACCCTCGTATGGAGGTCAGCACGGTGGTAACTTGCCAATTCCTGACAACAAGGATCCTTCATACGGAGGTGGCCAGCATGGTGGTAACATACCCGTTGTTGGAGGAAGTCAACCACCCTACGGACTTGGTGACCAGGGTGGCATCATACCTGTCATTGAGGGTGGTGGCAAGGGAGAGGAGTCGTACGGAGCTCCCGGAAGTTTAGCACCTAAACCCAATACGGACGGTGCTGGACTTTTAGATTTACGGATTGTTAACCGAGTAAGTTAAAAATAGAATTGTATTTTCCAACCATGGCACGTCTCTGTGAAGCTTCCGATTTTTTTTCAAATCTCCTGTTGAATCTTTTCAGCCACCCAAACCCGGCGGCGTTCAGTGCTTAGCTGGCCAGGTCTTCTGTTGCGATGCCAAGAAGTCGGAGGAAGGACCTTCGAACTATCCGGGACCCGGAGGCTCTGGAGGATATGTCACTTGCGGCTCTAGAGACTACATTGATGTTCCTGGAAAGGCTTTGGAGTACGGCGACGTGAGTTCTCAGTTTTAAAAAAAACATTTTTGTACTCTCCGATGTAACACACTTCTTTTAATCTGGTAACAAAACAGGCCAAGTTTGGAGCGTATCCATGGATGGCAGTGATTCTTGGCAAGTCCAACAATTACATTGGAGCAGGAGCTTTGATTTCGCCGTACTTTGTTCTCACGGCTGCCCACAAAATTAAGACGTGGCAGTAAGTCCAAAACTTTTTCCACTTCATCACTGATTGATGACAGTGGGCTTACACACTTTTGTAGTGTGTTGTGCGGCATGTGCCTCATTCCTCTATTAAAATCCACTGGCTTCTGTGTAGACCTGGAGCATCGATGAAAGTTCGTTTCGGCGAGTGGAATGCCAAGGAGGACGATGAGCCCTACAAGAACGTGGAGATCCCCATTGAGAGCGTCACAATCCACCCGGGCTTCAACAGTGAGAACCTCCAAAACGACGTCGCTCTCGTGAAGCTCGCAGCTCCCATTGACACCAAGGGATATCCTCACATCAAGTCCGTGTGTTTGCCACCCAAAGGAGCTCCATTCTATGGGCAGAGGTTAAAAAACTCTTATTTTTTTTTAGTTTTAAGGTGAAAGCAACAATATTCATTCACCTCCTGTATTTCTGCAGATGCTGGGTCGCTGGCTTCGGAAAGGACGCGTTTGGCTCTGGAAAGCACTCGTACATCATGAAAGAGGTGGACTTGCCCATTATGGACAGTGACCTTTGCGAGCAACGTCTCCGAACTACGAGGCTCGGCAACTACTTCAAGTTGAACCGCTATAGCTTCATCTGCGCCGGAGGTGAAGAGGGAAAGGACGCCTGCACCGGGGACGGTGGCTCTCCTCTCGTCTGCGACAATGGGAAGGGTTCATGGCAAGTCGCAGGGCTTGTCGCTTGGGGAATCGGTTGTGCCGACTATGGAATTCCTGGTGTCTATGTCAACGTGCCCAACTACGTCGAATGGATTGAGAGCGAGATTTATAAATACTAAAAAGGCATACTACACTATTGTATGCGAACTGACTTCAGCATTCTTCTGTTTCTTAACTGTTTTTTGTAATTATTATTTGTTACGTCTCACTCTACTGTTTTTTGTTGGCTACTTAACTGATTAGTTACGTTAGATACAATGTTTCTGTACTGCAAGCCTCCATTTTGATAAAGAGGAGCTCTTTGTTTTGCGAAGAGGATATCTCAAAATGTAATGCATCACACTTTGCGAAAAAAATACACACATTTTACGGTGAAACTTGTTGTTTCTTTTCTCTCTGCGGGGTAAATACCGCTATTAACGCTTCACACACGACGACCCCTTTCACATATCGGCTTTAACGATGATGCCATCAACAACTCGACTCAGAGCTGTACACGCTTTTTACGTCTTTGTCTGTAAAGCGTGCACTTTCTCTTATCGCTTACGTAAGGCGCATTTGGCAAGTTTAATGACATAAAAAATGTGAGTTTCACTCTCTCTGAACTAGCTGAAAGTAGGAACGAATTGTTCTCTGCCTACGTCGTTTTCCCTAATAACATGAGACTATTTACTGAAGACAAAGTTAGCTCTGTGTACGTGTGGAGCCCACTCGACGGCGAGCACACCTGTTGGTCCCAAGAAAGCCAGAGAACAAACTTGATATTATACTTTCTCTATTAAGAGAGCTATCCTGAAAATCGTGGGGGAGCATTAGAATAAAGAGACACACGCCACCACCACCACCACCATACATTTATGGGAAGAAAAGGGAGAAAAAGTTTGCGTGACTCATGGAGAAAGTGAGTGAGAGAAAGTGAGTGTGTTTGGAGAAAGGAGAGAGCAACGGTTATAACTTCCAATAAAGATCGTCGTCTCCAACTCTTCTCTCCCCAGTCACCGTTTCACCACGATTTTATACTGGTCTTTTGTGCCGTCTCTCCACTACACACAATCGCCACAAATATATTATTTTCCCTGCTTTCTCTCTCCCTGTATCGAATCTCCTCTTGTGTCAACCTCCCACACTAAACAAAGTCTTTTATAAAAGCATCGAACGATTTAGGAAACACAAAAGCAAACACATTCCTTCGCACATTGTCCGTTGTTCAACGAGTTTTTTCAGAGACTCATCCGTTTCTTACGTCAAATTATGGTCAAGATCAAATAGCTTCGACCTTGTCATTCTGGATTCTCTCTTCCCCTTTTACAACAAGAAAGTACACAAGTTGTCCAGAAATCTTTGTTTTCTGGCAAAACAACGCGTGAAGAGTAAGAAACCACGGAAGGTGAACAAGTTTTGGCGATATTTTTAGTGTGTCTCCAGATTGATTGCGACCCCTTCGGTTGACGACCTTTTGTGCTCTAGACTGGCCCTCAAGTCATTGATTGAAAGCTGGAACGTTCTTCAAGAAGCCTCACGACGATTTGAGTAAGACGCTTTTTCTTCTGATCGACCCTGATATAAACATTGATTCGAATATTCAAATGCATTTGCGTCACCGTTGTCGAAATCTGTTGAACATGAGAATATCTAATAATCCCATTTGCTGAGTAGCTTAAATGCTGTCACGATTTTCACGTTGTTGTCCTTCCTCGCTTTCTTCCGATGAATATTTAATCGGTGCTCCTACTCACGACAAGGGTATCGTTTGCGCAATTTTTATTTCGCTATGAATTTTGAATAAAACATTAGGCTTTAAGTATTGCTAAAGGAGGCCTGGGAAAATCTTGACCGGTTCTTTTTTCATGTATCGTGCCTGCGTTGAGCTGTGACTTTTTTCACCATCGCATGCAATATCTTTGAGACTGGCGTAGGAGTTGGTGGTGTGTTGCGCAGAGAGGAGTAAGTAGATATATAATTTCCTCTGATGGCATTTGATTGATGTAACGCACACATATTCGTCTTGAAGGTTCTCGAAGCTGAACGCTGTTTGAGACACGAAGGGGCAGCCCGTAAAAAGGCTCCTCATAATAAATGCCTTTCTCCGGGGACTTTGTCTGTCTTTGAAAGGAATTTCGGAGAGAAAATTGAATTCCTCTTTCTCTTTTTACAAATCGTCTTCTCGAGAAGAGAACGATAGCAAGTTGGTTGTCCATGCACAAAAAACATACCTTTCTCTAGGCAAAGAAAGGCTAACTTTCGACGTATGGAAAAGGTTGCATGTATATCAGCATTATGTATGTGTCAATTATGAATAGACTTGAATCGAGGGAAAGTGGTGTGGGAACGGTAGGCACTTTAAAATGCATCCTTGCTGAGTGAAAGAACAAATTTATGGTTCAGGTGCTTGTGTACTGAAACATTTCAGGAATGCTAGTACGATATTGTTTGTAGTCCAGAACCTGTCGTTTGAATGTCATGTAAATGATTTTTGGGGCAATATGAAACGGACATTTTTAACGAACTCTGCGCCGTTGATTTTACTCTAGTTTTTATGAAGACATTCACATGTTTGTGAACAACGCAGACAGGAAATGGTTGAAATGTAGATGAGAACAAAAATCAGCCTACAGATTTTCCTCCTAACATGTTTGTATCTCGGTGTAGGAAATAATCCGGCGTGCACATTGGTTTCTCCTGTGATTACATCACAGAGAGAATTCCTAGGAAAAGTATTTACCAAACTCAATTGACTCTCAAACATTGCCATCAAACTAGAACTAAAAAAATGGAGAAACGCGGATACAAAGACAAAAACCTGAAAAAGATACAGTGTGTTCATTATCCGCGTCGTAAATTTCCAACTCATTTCAATTCGATTTGATACATTTTGTAGAGTATCAAAAGGCTCGTATTTTGCAATGTATCTGGTTCTCAAACAAATTGTGATGACAACTCCTGTGAATCTTGGTGAAGAAGCGGGGGCTCTGACAAAAAACTCTTTTACACTTTACACGCGCTTATTTTTTCTACTTTCGCTCAAGTACGTCGTAAGTATTCTCAGGCTTTTCATGTCGAGGGGGAGTGTAGGTGGCCCTCATTCATAACAATTCCACCTTTTTCTGGGGGGAAGATCAACAGACAAATGGCAGCAATGACGAGGTTGATCCTCACTGTTTACTATTTCGAAGGAATATTATGGGGGCAGAGACACATGCAATGAACAGTTGCAGTGTTTAGAGTACATTAATGACTATGCTTGAGAGTCTTCCAGTAGAAAAGTATGTATATACAATCTTTTCTGTTTTCCTACGAAATCACTTGCACTCTCATATTTATACCTACTCAAATTCACATTACCATCGGAATCAAGGAATTCTATTAAATTTAAACTGGAAAAATTGTCTCACTTGCCGGCGACATTGAGCGGAAAATGCTTTTGAGTTGTATTAACGCTTTGTCTTAATAAGATCGGATTTAGTTACAGACAAGCCCACTCGTGAGTTTCTACTTTTAGCAATACTTTTATGTCAAAGAAATTGTGACGCAATTAACAATCAAGTTGCAATTTTCACCTTAACAAAAATTCTCGAGTGGAGAACATGTTCTTTTGATTTTGTTCTCGGATTACAAGAAATTAAGTCTGCAAATGAGCACATAAGAGTACGACACTTGTCAACACAGACACAATGCTTCAATTGTTTGACATGTTTGCATGTTCTTTGAAATGGATGCTTTTAATGAAGTTTCTGTGTTGCATTTTAAAGTTATTTGAAAGTCAGCTTGTCCAAATGTGTCATTGCATCAGGTTTCGAAGGTGACTTGAAGTTTTAAACTTCCAAAGAATTTCTGCAATCGCATGCCTCATAAGTGTTTTCATTCAAATATTGCCTTGAGCGGCACACCTTTTGTCCTTTGAAGCATTGGGGTAACCTTTACATTACATTATGGAAATTGTGTAGACGTAAGGGAATACATTATCGGTGGATTGTTGCACTCTTGAATGATGGAATGATGATATTATAATAGTGTAAAATGGAGGATGAAATTCGAATGTTATCCTATGATAATTACATTTAGAAAATGGAAAGCGAGTCAAGGAAAAGCTTGTGTTGTAATCATGTAAATGAGGATATCGATTCTTCCTCCAGCGTCTTCCAGAATGAAATACGATGAGAGAAATGGACGCAGAGATAAAGGGGGAGAATTACGTTGGAAAAAGTACGCACTTAAAAGATATAAGCAACCGCAAGCAAAAGAAACTCATATCTTCAACGTCCTCATTGACTTTTATGTTGTATCAAGTGACTTCCAAATTGCGGAGGAATTTTCCCGAAAAATTAGAAACACTTGTAATGCGGAAACTAGTGGAAAAGGTGTTATTTTGGGAAAGTAGGCAGACACACATAAATACAAGTTTTGTGCTCCAGGACGATCTTGTAAAGTGTAAACATGGTGCTTCATTCTGCGCAAGGATAGAGAAAGCTGGAAAACGTCAACTTCACCCGAAGGTTTGATTCCGAGAAGGTGAAGTTTTGGAGTTTTGGATAAAGTGGTCAAATATTGAGACTACCAAGAATTAATGCGTCCTAGGTCCTTTTTGCCACTAGTCAACTTGCCATGAGCGTTTGTGAAGAAAGCAATACGAGGGTCCCACATGGTCTTTTCCGACGACTTTTGTGCACTCCTCAATTGTTTGAGCAAAACCCCTACATTTCCTCGACACATAAGATTGTGTAAATTTTTTGTTAAAATCATTTACACAGCTCCCTCATGACCGCGATGAATACAGCGGTGGTGGTACAGTGGCATTGTGTCGATACGTCGTAATTTCTCACCAGCGTCCCCTTTCAATAACCTTGCCTCTCGGGAGTTGCGCTTCGCGTGTGCTCTTCCTATTACGGCGTGACAGGTTCTTTCAAATCGCTCGATTTATGAACATTTATTCGCAACCCACACCATGACCACAGAGGTAGGTCACACACTCGTGACCGGTTGTAGAAACTCATTGCAGCACTCTGGAGAAATGTTGAAGGAGTTTCGATAAGATTCAAGGAAGCTCTAAGTTATCAACATACTTTCCGTTCCTCCCCGACCAAGTCATGTGCGTGTGTTCATCCATACCACATTTCCTTCCGAGGAGTCGCATTTTGCCCCAAAAAACGAACCCTTGACTCACTCTGTTGACTTTCCGTTAGGGATGCATGAGTGAGCCACAACAAACGGAGAGAAAGCCCGTGATTCCAGGAGGAGCATAGTTTACTGCTTACAAAATTTTCGCAATAAAAACACATCGTCGTCACTGCGTGTGATGGTGTGGCAGCCAACAAAGAGTCACTATTTGTTTCTGGGGGGATTTCGTGGCCGATATATGAAATATTATGGTGGCATTTCAAGATGAAAATGATTGTAAAGAATGTACGATCATTTTGACGAGATGATGTGCAGTCATCAACCCACATTCTCGATCTCTCGGATCACTCTGTCTTTTATGAATGCCCTTCGTTTTGCGGGAGGTGGTGGCGGTGATGTGCGTGTGTGCACTGTCAGTCAACACACACGCTCTACTAACCTCGACGTCAGAGAGAGAGTGGGTAAACCAGGAGAATTTATTAACAGATCGTTAAACCGAGATTTTACTATTTCTGACATGAGAGTGTCTCCTCAGTCAACGGAAATAGCGTGGATGAACCTCTGTCTCTAGAGGTAGTAATAATCTGACTAGTAATTACATTCGGAAAAAGGAAATGCTGAACAGTTGTATATATTTGTGACTCAAAGTTTTTACAACTGATCTTTGCTCTTTTGATAGGAATCCTACATTTCTCTGATTATTATTGCATTCTGAAAATATTGGAAAGCGTCGGCAGGGAATTTTATTGATTTCCGACACTGATGATGATGGCATGACACTATTACTTTGACATAGTGTCCTCAATGAGAGACCGGAAATCATAAATTTCTGTGGGGAGCTGCGTACAAGAGAGAGGAAGGAAAATGGGAAAATTGTCCGTTCCTTTGGGTGATATTATGCGACCGCACCATCAGAGTGTGCTGCAAGTTTAACTGTTACATCTAAAAGGAAATTAAAAGCTCGAGTTTTACTCGTTGTGATGAAAACAATTTGTGAATGTTCACGTTGATATAGAGCGAATCTTTAGGTTTAACCTTACAAATGGGAGATGATGTGTTTCAACTGGACAATTAGCAATTCCTTTGAAGTTCAAAGGCAACAGCATTAATAGTGGCGACGTCGTGGGATATCTTTTCTGATGATCACCGTCATGTTTTCCCAATGCAACATCCGTCTTGCTTTATCTGCATGCAGACAGCATTGTTACATCATTCATGTCACTTGTTGATCGAGGAAATCCTCATTTGCTTTTCTGTGGTGTAATAGAAGTTTGTTTAGAGAGCTGGAGGAATGCCTAAAACGCTTCAGTGTCGAGCTTTGAGAAACATTTTATGAGGTTTGTCTGTGTGGTTGATTGCATGGAGTGAACGAAGCTCAAAGCTATTTTTGGGGAGAAATTTGCATAAATATGAATTACATTGAAAGCAATCTTACATGACTCCCAATGTGTGCCTACAACCTTAGACAATTTTTTGCCTAAAATAACCACAAAGACCTACACACAAATATAGAGGATGCTTTGTTTATAGCATGTACGATACCGAATATGAAAACTTGGAATTTTCTGCATGAGAAGCGATACAAATGAGAGAATTTTTGATGGAATTATATTCACAAAGTTTTCATTTCAAACTCACGCAATAGTTCTACCGAATTCAGTTGATCTACGTTGATGATGAATACCCATTCCTGTATCGGCTTCAATAGTTTACACATTAAGAATGAAATCAGTTTTCGGATTATGTCAGGGGTCAATTTCATCGACCTTTTACTTTATTAGTAATAATTTCAGTATGGATGTTATATGGAGGTTCGGTTGTCAGAAACGAAGGCGTTTTCAAATATCAAAGAGTATTAAGGAGTGTCTGTTTTGTCCATCAAAATGCAACCTTGACTATTCAATATTGAATTTCACAATCAAATGCGAAGCATACTGTCATAAACAGGTTCTATGAAAACATCCCGGTGACACCCGAGATGACAAAATGAGCATAATCTATAAGCCAAGGTGGTGAAGTAAATTAATTCTTAATCCGCGTTTGCAGGTCTTTTATAACCAGGATTAATATTCGGCTTACTGAAAAGTCACCAAAAGTACCTTCATCAGCAAGACTATGTCTGTTGAGCTGTCAACCGCACCTGTTTCATCACGAAGATTCACTGTCATCTCTAGGTTTTCGGTTTATGATCAATGTAATGAAAACGCATAATCAGTTCGCCCACGACGACTCCTACGCTTAATTGGACTGTTGGAACTTTCCGCAAATGTTTCCTTAGAGGCCAAGTTACACCACCGCAAAACCACGGAAGTGTTGATTCTATTATATTGGGACTAATATATTATGCATTCGTGTGCATAAAAACATTGATTCCAATGAGTCCGTTTTAAGAAATAGTCACACGGAAAAAATTTAAAAAATTTTGCTTCTATGTATCTCTACAACACACATACAAGCCAATTTAAAGCTAAACAAATGTCCGACAAAATAATTTTTCATCGGCTCTATAACTAATGAGATCAAATTCGAAAACAACTCTCCAAAGTTCGGAAAGAACGCTACATGTTTTGGCAACAATAACAAATTTCATTCCGAAATGCACAGAAAAAAGCGATGGAATATTTTTCTCTTCAGAAATATCTGATTCAGATAATCTAAAAACCCCATCTAAATTTAATCACCTAAATCTTTGACTGGTAACTTGATTACTCAAAATTCTGCAATGTAGCACTATACAAAAGGAAAGTTTTGTCCGTCTTCCAAGTTTATGTAAGTTAATGGAATTTACAGAAAAGCAGGAAACAAGCAAACGTAACTAGAATTAGGTACGTTCAACTGTATTGAAGTGACGCTGACGTGTTTTGTTTTAAAAGGAATGAAATTTTTTCTCAATTTCCTGGACAAATCAAAGAGCAGCCGTTGGTATGTCTTGCTTGGCAGACAGAATGGAAAAAATGCGGTCGCATTACAATATGTTGTGGGCGCTTTAGGGTGCAGAGAGAATAATGGACATAATATCCTGTTATTTTCAATTTCTTTTAGTTAAACCCTCTCTCTTTCTCTCTTCCTTGTTCTCGAACCACTCGAATCAGCCTTCGACAAGAAATGAATGATTAATGTCGCCATGTGTACGAGCAAGGGCGAACAAGGAAAGGTTTGCTTATTTATTCGATAAAGAACTGTCGAACTATCTGAAAGCAACAGTGTCTGGTAGTGAGTATTTATGCTTAGAAACAGTGTGTCTTGTCTGTTTGGACTATGAATAATATGCGTTGGACACGCAATAAAAATCGTGTCTTTTAGAAACGATCACACATCCGCCGGAGGAACTTGTTGATGCGTCACTATCGTCGTCTTAGGTTTTTAGTGCTTTATGCGTACGGCAAACCGAAGTAAACCAACTCATTTTTCCCTTGAACACGCGTGCCATGCCCGCAAAATTGAGCAAGGACATTGTGGTTCATGCAAATGACATAATCAGTCCGTAATTAGCGGATGCAACGGAATCATTCAAAGTCGTGCTTAAAATATGTTTTCAAGTATTTTGGAATTTACTTTGTTTTCAGTGTTTCTCTAAGCGAAGACAAAGCAGCCATCAGTTTTTATTCTACTCGGCAGCCTTGAACACGGTAGAAAGCGTGGTGCAGTCAACTCGACATTGTCGACGGGAAAGCGCGTGTGCCAGTGAAGAGGATCATTAGAAGAGCCAACTCTCACTGTACAAATCATTTCGAGCTGTAGTTGGCACACAAATCAAGAGGATCTCACACACAAAAAGCGAGATGGGAATGAGTACGGCAGCTTGTTGGATGCTCATTATCGTTACAATTGCCTCAGTCACGGGAAAACCAGTTAGCACGTAAGCCAAAGAAACTGAAATGCGACGATACTCGTGGAAGAGAAAGTGGTAAAAGCAAAATTGTGAAAGGGGAAAAAGTGATGTTGAGTGCTAGAATGTGCTGTTTTTAGTGCAGTCTCAAAGTGCCCCAAATACGTTGTATACGTCATTCTTTGCAATCCACTGTGTTGTCGCAAGCGTAGTATTAAAAAAATTAGAGCATTTTATAGATGACAACCTAGTACTAAAATAAACCTGGAAAATTCATACTCTGATTGAATCCCTTGGTGTAGGATGCGGACCCACAAACGGCAATCGGATCAGCGAGTGGCGGAACTAGAAACGTTACTCGCCCTCCAAAAGTACGGAGCGCATCACTTTCTCCGAGCCCAGTCCCCCGACGGAGGAGAAGGAGGCTCATTCTTTCCTGGCTACGGAATTATCGATTTTAAAAAGATGTAAGTGAGGGCCACCCACCCAATTAAAATTTTCATTACGAGGATGAGACGGGGGGAAACGCAAGTTAAACAGTTAATTTCGACTTGCCCACCCCCAAAAAAAGTTTGAAAAAAACGAAAAGATTTGTGTGTGAAGACAAGAAAACTTTCTCGCAGCGTAAAGTATTAAGCTGGAGTAGATTAAAAGTGTAATTTCAAGCAAACTACTTGTTACGCTAGTCCAATCAATGAGCCACCACATTATTCGTGCTTTGGTCGTGTCAGTCTGTCGCTAACTGTCACAATCACGGGGGAGTTTTACTTGCAGTAGGCTCTTCGATCACCACAAATTGTAATTAGAGTAACGACGTCCACGGGTTGACCCTCGAACGTCTCATTTTACCATGCAAGTTTTTTTGTAATAGAAGGTCCTTGCCAGGGACAAAAAAAAACTAATCAAAGTCGAATTAATCCTTTGCCATCTAAATGTAAATCTGAGTTAGGGATTAGCAGTGAACAACGTGTGAGCTAGCCAAAGGAACGACACCCCACACACACGTCCCATTTGCTGTCGTGCAACGTGTGTATATCTTTTTTCCGAGCGACGATCTTGGTATATAATGAGACAAAAGGGAGGAAATAGCGACCAAAAAAGGTTTCTATATAAGAAAAATAGTGTAGTTTCCAAAAGTTGAGACAATTTGACTCTGGAGTGGAGGAGTATAAAGAAAAATTGCTCAGGTGGGGTTACGGGAATGAAGCATTCTGGAAAGTAAGGACGTCCAAGACATTATGTGTATAAAAAGAACATCATGATGACTCTATATGAATGCGTCACGTCCTCACAATTCCGTATAAAAAAGCTGCATAAGATATTAGAGATAAAAGGTTGGCAAATCTCCTTGTCGACTATTTTTGTCCCTTCTGTAGATGTAAAACACGTTTCCGACCATTAACACCTACGTCAGTTTTGTGTGGCAACTCATGGCTAAATTAAGCGTGGTTCTGAAATGTTTCAGAGGTCGAAAGAAGAAGTCGCCCCAAACTCCAGAGGTGCATGACTGGGTTCTTCCGTCGTGGCTGGCAAACAATCCCTCCACCGACCCGAGGCTAAGCAGTCGCAACTGGAAAGCATCCCTTGACCCCGCAGCAGTGACGAACGACTTGACACTGAACACTGAGGTTGGAAGTGATAACTAATGAAGATCTTGTGAAACCGAGGAACAAAGACACACGAACGAACATCTTACAAGCAACTAACATCAGAGTGTGAACAACTTTTGTGAAGAAATGAAGAAAAACGGGAGGTGGCGAGCAACCCGAGATTAGCTTCACCTAAAATGTGCATATAGATTTACAGTAGAGTTGGCAATGCTTTACAATTACTATATTATGATCTTTCAAAGTTCCATTCTAACTAGATAAGTCTCCACTAAATCTACAAAGAAATGTTCTCGCTTTCCAAGTATTGTTAGTTCGTACAGTGCAGATGTTTTAGTCACCTGTATGCATGACAGAGTAATGAATGTGAAAACAATAATTTGTTTCTTTACAAAATTAAGAATGGCTCAACGAGTGGAGTAGTGTGAGTAGTATTCAAACCTAGTATAAACACTCCGGCTAATTCCGTCAAAAGAAAAATGACCTTTCAAGATTTGCAGCATTTACGTTCCCAGAATAGTAAACATTTTATTTCAAAAAACGATTTCCAGGTAATAAAAATCTGGATCAGTAAATTAAACGGCTGCTAAAACAGGCGGTTCGTATCCATCGGCCTTTTCCACCTTCTCTCCAGTCTCCTCACCGGTGCCAGGCTTGCCGCCGCCGTCACCGTGCATTTCCATAAGCTTAGACAGGTCGAATCTAGGCTTCTTCAGAACCTTCACCTGCAATCATATTTATCAAAGGGTTTCATTAGGATTGTCATATATCTCATGATTTGTCTTTCAGAAACATCATCTTGCATTTGTCTCATACCTTTCGAATGTGAACATCATGAAGTGGATAGATTCCTCGACATGCGTTTTCAACCTCCTTTGCATATGAATCCGCAATAAGTTTCCTAACCACCTCCTTCATGTCGTTTTGAG